>VUQG01005458.1:2095-20067 GCA_015106755.1 Etia nguti | reverse complement strand
AATTTTAAAAAGGGTTTAAAAAAAAAAAAAAAAATCAACAATATGAACAGAAGAAATGATTACAGAGAGCAAATTTTCTCACATTGTAGGTGTTGTACCTGCAAACTCCAGAAGGTGGAAGCAGAGTTAAAAAAATAAAATAAAATAATAGAATTCACTTATTAATGTTCATAGTAAAAATAAATAAATAAATAAATAAAAGCAAAAAAATCAAATTAAAAATTAAAAATAGTAGATTTAAATACAGATATAATAGGTTTATGGGACTTGTGTTTTTAATTGTGAACACAGAAACAGGCATGAAGCTATAAAAACCCAAATATAAACAAAACCATTCAATAAAACCTGGAATATACTATGACCACCAACATATTTTGAAACAAGTATAAATAGGGGAAAAAATTTAAAAACAAAAGATTGTATTGTGTGTAATAATAGGCGTTATTACAACATGAATAAATCTTGCGTCTCCAATATAGACATGAGACATTTTTCAGAAACACAGATGAAGAAAGCAGATCTTATCTAAATAATACAACAGCAAACATCCAGCTTGAAATATTAAGATACATAAAACATCTAACTTGTTTAAATGAAGTGAAGTTCATTGTAAACTTAACTGCAGATGGATGTTTGGTGTTTAACAGCAGGCAGGTAATAAAGTATTAATCAGCCCCAGAAGTCACTGTCTTTGCTGGTGATTGTTGCTAGAAAGAAAACCTTTTTCATTTCAATTCAATATTTTTTTTTAGTTTACTTCTGTTGCACAGGTACCATTTTGCATTTTGGGGGCAGATTGGCCTGCAAGGCTGTTGTTAGTTTTTCTCATACTGTGAAACCTCACCAGAGATTCTTTTTCCTGTTTTAATTAATATTAGCTTTTTTTCAGTAACATCTGTTCAGTTGTTATCTGGCAGAAACTGGAATGTAAATCTTGCTTCTTCTTCCGGTTTCTCTCTTTAGGGATCGTCACAGCAGATCATCTGGCTCCATCTCACCCTATCCCTAGCACCCTCTTCTGTCCCACCAACCCTCTGCATGTCCTCCTTCCCTACATCCACAAACCTCTTCTTTCCCTCCTGCTCGGCAGCTCCATATTTAACATCCTTTGTCGAATATATGCACTATTCTTTCTCTGCACATGTCCGAACCATCTCAACCCTGCCTCTCTAGCTTAGTCGACAAACCATCTCCACCTGAGCTGTTCCTCTGATGTAATCATTTCTAAACCTGCTCATTCTGATCACAGTGAAAATCTCAGCATCTTCAGCTCTGCCACCTCCAGCCCCACATTCTGTCTTTTTGTCAGTGCCATCGTCTCCAAACCATCCATTATTGCAGGTCTCACTACCATCTTGTTAATGTTCCTTTTCACTCTTGCTGATGTCCTTAAATCATGGTAAATGGACTGATTCTTATATAGTGCTTTTCTAGTCTCCTGAAGCACTTAAAGCACTTTGTACAACATGCCTCATTCACCCATTCACACCCATTTATACAATCACTTCCTTCTATGCTGAAGTGCTTTTCACACACATTCATGCTCTGATGGATGCATTGGAAAGCAACTTGGGTTTAGTATCTTGCCCAAGGATATTTGACATGCAGACTTGGGCAGCCAGGGATCGAACCACCAACGTTCCAATGAGTAGATGACCTGCACTACCTCCCGAGCACAAATCACCCCTCACAGTTGTCTCCACCCAGTCCACCCTACTTGTACTTTTCTTCGCCTGTCTCGTGCATTGTCTGTTACCTTGGATGATTGACTCCAGGGAGATAAATTTGTCCAATGCCACTACCACAACTCCTCGCATGTTCACTTTTCCACCTGTCTCCCTCAGATTCACACACATGTATTCTGTCTTACTTCTTCTTACTTTCATTCCTTTTTTCTCCATATAATGCCTCCCACCTCTTCAGATTCTCTGCTACCAGCTCCATACTCACTAAAGATCACAATGCCGTCAGCAAACATTGTAGTCCTTGTCTGCCCACCTGTCTATTACCACAGCAAACAAGCTTCAGTTACTTTTTCCTGTAGCTTCATGATATGGCTCATCAGCATTATCCCTCTGTAGTTGATACAGTGCTGCACGTCAGCCTTGTACTTGAAAATTGGTACCAGTACACTTCTTTTTAATCCCTCAGACATCCTCTTGTTCTCCAGGATTGTGTTAAACAATCTGATGAAAAAGTCCACTGCCTCTATGCTAAACAGTATCATCTAGGTCAGGTGCCTGCCTACTCTTCATACCTGCGGATGTAAATATAGCTCCAGAAAAAAAAAAATCAAAATTAGCATGTTTGTTAAAAAAATTAAAAACATATGACACTTAATTCAACAGGTATCTCTTCCACAGCATGTCTTTTGTCCTGTCTTGTTCCCTCACCCCAGCCGGTTATGGCAGATGGCCGCCCCTCCCTGAGCCTGGTTCTGCTGGAGGTTTCTTCCTGTTAAAAGGGAGTTTTTCCTTCCCACTGTTGCCAAAGTGCTTGCTCATAGGGGGACATATGTTTGTTGAGGTTTTCTCTGTTGTATTATTGTAGGGTTTACCTTACAATATAAAGCGCCTTGAGGCAACTGTTATTGTGATTTGATACTGTATAAATAAAACTGAATTGAATTGTATGGCAGTAATAAGGCCTGGGTGCGGCTATAGAAATGTTTTGAAACAACAGAGGGTTATTACTTTTTCACAGAGGGCCAGGTAGGTTTGGATAGCATTTTTTTTTCCTAGTAAATCAAATCATTATTTAAAAATTGAATTATTATTTACTTCTGTTATCTTTGTCTAATATTTAAAATTTGTTTGATGCATGTCTGAAACAAGTGTGATCTTCTGTAATGCTGCTTTTTGTCCCTACATAGAACTCCAACAGTGGTAAATAGACAGTCTCGGGAGTTTTCAGGATGCAGAAAATTACTAAACTAATCACTCCTTTACTTAAAAAATCAGCTGTGAACATCAAGTACATCATTTCTAAGAGGTCAGAAAGAAATGTCAGTGAAAGTGAAGGAGGCCATCATTAGAGGGATATAAAAAAATAAAGTCACCAGACAGGTAGCAAAAACCTCAGGAACGGCTTAATCAACAATCTGCTACATTCTCAAAAAGAACGAATACACTAGTCAGCTCAGCAACATCAAAAGGCCTGAAAGACCACAGAAGTCAACTGAAGAGGATAATTACAGTATTCCTTTCTGGGTAAGAAAAACCCTTCACAACATGTAGCCAAGTAAAGAAGACTCTCCAGGAGATAGGCGTGTCATCGTCAAAGTCTACAATCAACAGACACCACCATGAATGGAAATAGAGAGGTGTTACAGCAAGGTGCAAATCATTGGTTACACTCGAGAAGAGCAGGTTAGACTTTGACAGAAAATGCTGAGCACAAAGTTTGGCATGATGGCTAGCAGTATCGCCTCACATCAAGAAGAACCCGTGTTTGCATGTCATCCCTGTGTCTACGTGGCTACTCCCTGAGTACACTGTCTTCTTAACACAGCCTAAAGACTTGTATGGGGTTAATTGATGATTCTAAAAAATAACCTTAGATGTGACTGTGAACTGTGAATAATTGTCTGTCTATATGAATGCTAGATTGGCGATGTGTTTTCCATGTACTCTGCCTCTAACAACTGGGACAGGCTCCAGCCCCCCGCAGTTCTGAAGAAAATGAATGAATGGAGTCTAGAAATTTCTCGAAATTTCTGGCACGTATGTCTTCCAATGTAACCAGGTCATTAGTGTTTACTGATGATTTGACTCCTGAAAGAAGCTGGATTAAAATGAACACGGCTCTGCTCTCTGCTCAGAATCAGCCAAATGCTGCAAAACTCATCAGACAATGCTACACACATGAAAATGGACAATGACCCAAAGCATACTGCAAAAAACAATCCTACTCACGTATTGCCAGTATGTTCAGTGAGCAGTACTCAGATTCAGTTTCTGTAGTAGAAACTGTTCTAATCTCATTGTATAATCAAACTGCCTTGTTGAGTTCTCAGTTCTTGCTGAGTAAATATATCCAGTGGAGACTACATTTATTTCTGCGTGTGTGTCTGTATTTGATGAATCAAACACATGATGGGATACTGCACACAGCAGCAGTTTTGCGCATCAAGGTCCCCGATGAATTATGGGAGCTCACTATTGGGAGTACGGTACTGCTGTTGAACTCTACCATCAGATCAGAGGAATCCATCACTGCTGTGTTTTTCATTTTAACTCGTACGTCAGGAATGATTTTTTTAGGTCAAAGGATGTTGGTGTGGGTTCATGAACAAAGAGAGGGATGCTTTCATATTTTTATTGAACTGTATGAATTTAACTGAAGTCTCAGCGTGACAGTGAGGTGAGCTGCAAAGACACATGAGAATATTCAACACCACCTTACTTTCAGAGCACGAAGCAATCAGAAGACAGACAAGCAAAGTTAACATGGTCAAAAACTTGCAATGAAAGCAAACATAATAGAGTGTGGAAGAAAAAAGCACTTTACTGATAACTCAGTAAAGTGCAGCTTCTGATAAAGCAGCTTCTTTCTGTTGGTTTCTGCATTTGACTGACAGCAGCAAGCAGGCTGCAAGACTGCCAGTGTTACACTGCAAGGGATAAGAGACTAAGTGAAAGTACCTTTACTGTAGATATTTGTCTTGGGCAGCCAGAGTGGTATTACAAGTATATGTAGATAAGAGTTACATGCTTTTAATGTGAGCAGCTAATTAGTTATCTAGCGTGCAAACTGATGTGCAGTGCACAGCGAGTCTTTGTTTGGTCATTTGTTTAACAACCTCAAAGTAAGACGTGCATATGTTAAGATGTTAGATAAAAAGAAGGCAGAAGCAGTAATTACACTGTGTTATTGATCACGCTGAAAGCTGGTTGCATAGCAGGCCGCTGTATCACTCAGTATAATTTTCTACTGTACTTATGATGCAAAGCTGAAATCATTTGTAACACACAGATTCTAGGTCTGACCAAGAGTCTCAGCTGTGAGCAAAAGATGACGACCAATAAAATTCTAAAATATACGTTATTAGTCAAATTGCTGAGATCAATAGGAAACAATATCTGCTACAATGTTAAAAACAATGGAGGGATAAAACTTTCCAGTGCCCCACTGGCAAAAGGGATAAAACACACAGTGCAAGGCCAGGGCCAGCTATGTCACAATCAGCTACACTTCACACGCTGACAACTCCGACAGGAAACAGCAGTTGTCCTCCCAGACCCACCACCCTGTAAGTAATAAGCCGGCAATCACCCCGGCCTCAGCAAACCAACTCTGCCTTTAGGCTGTGGTGTATAGTATGCCCTGGCCTGCACAGAGAGACAGAAAATATCAGCTTTAAATGTTTCTTAATTGTACAACTCACAGAGCAGCAAATTGTCCAGTCTGGACATAGGACATACCTGCACAGAGAGATAGAAAATACAACAGCAGTGTTTGCAGTATAGACTATAAGTAGACTATAGTTTAATTGGCTTTATAAAAAAAAAAAATTCCATTCCACAGTAGACATGTGGGACACACCATAAGAAAAGCCAGCCAAAGACCCAGACTGAGAATCCAAGCACAGATGGAAGAGAAAAATATCAACTCGACTTTCTGATATTTCCAATGTTTCTTATCTTAACTCCTCTGTCTATGAAAAATGCAGTTTATTGAATAGTTTCTGATGCATAAACTGCATATAAACAATGCACTATTTTGCCCGAGGTCTTCACCCAGCAAACCTCACAGTTTTGAGAGGAAAAGCCCCGCTCAGCAGAACCACACACAGCCTGGGGGTGTATCCTGGCCAGTCAGCCAGCGAAATTTGCTCCCTTGGTGATGGTGGCAACTTTTGCTTCTTTAGCCTGTGGCAATAACAATGTGTGACTTGTGATGATCGATGGTGTCTTGTAACCCTTCTAGAGCCTTTACAATAAGTTTCATTTACAAACATGTTACAAACATGTTACAAACATTATTGCCCCCCCCCCCAAGAAACAAACAAAAAAAAACAACAGAAAAGAAACAGAAAAAAACAAAAACAAAACTGGATCAACCTACAATGTCAAATCAGATTTGGTGGCTGGATGTATTTCCAATCCTTTCAGCCATAGACCTCTATATAAAAATGTAACATAATACATTTCACTTGAACCAAACAACAGAAATATACAGTATTTCCTTCTATTTCCCCTTGCAAAATCCTGGTGTGTCCTTTAAAGTAACAAAAACAACTCAAACAACACCCATTAAATATCCCCCAGGTATCACTGAGGTGGAACAGGTCTGCCAGCAGTCTTTCAACAGTCACCCTCTGTTTTTGTATTTCAATGCAGGAAACAAAAATTGGCAGTAAATAGAAAAAAGAAAAAGAAAATAGAAAAAAAAGATTATTTTTTGCATTGGAAAACACAAACATGCAAACTTTTACAGAAATAACGAAGCCATTGTTTCTGGGAAAGGAGCTGGAAGTCGGATTTACATTAATTGGACATTTTTGCTTTTATAGTGTAAAAAAGAAGAATTTAGTTAAAAGTTTAGTGATGCTTTCCACAATGGATTCTTTTTTAACAATTATGGTGTTTAGAAATGTTTATATTCTAAAGACATTATTAAAATGCATACCCTTAACATTCAGACCGTTTTCTTTATTTCGGATACACAGTTCAATTTTCCTATTATTTATGAATTCACAACACTTCATGTATTAGTTGCTCTCTAGTTTTGACAGACATTGTTGTGAGCAGTGCACTCATGCATTCTGTGCAGCTCCACTCCATAGAGACTGAAGATGAGCTGTTCAGTCATCATTAAAAAGGTTGCTTTGTGAAGATCTTTTAAAAGATAAAATCTGCTAATTAAAATTAAAATAACACAGATTAGCATTTGTACACTGATAGCTGAAGTAAATGACATCCTCGCATTATTTTATAGTTTTCTGTCTTGTGTTTAGGGGCAATGCTTTTTTGTTCGTTTGTTTTTTCAGCTATAATATCTCTTTCTTTGAAGCAATTGAGATTGTCCATAGCAACCATCCGAACTTCCCATTCCGGTATGTGGAAGCAAAAAATGCTCTCTAGAGCCAGGGTTTGCTTGGTCCATAGTTTAAAAATCAGACTCGGCTTTTTGTCAGACTCGGGTACCACGGGCTGTTTTGATTTTCACGAAGGAGACGCTCTCACAACTTATCAAGTGACGCCTCTGACTAGCCAGTCGGTGGTATACCGTCTGTTGATGTCACTTTTTCGGGTTGCCTCAGAACGCTTGGAACCGCAGCCAAATAGGTACTAAAAAAGTACCTGGTAACAGGTACTACCACCTAATGGAAAACCCTAAAAACTGCCCAGCCAAGTGTTAAAGGGCTAACAGTGTCCTTTGGCATCTGTATGGTGTTGCACTTGGTTGTGGTGTCGGTGAATCAGGTCTGCACTCCTATTCTGTCAAATATGGACAACTTATCATATTTAAATGCATTAAGTATGTATATTTTTTTTAAATTCAAGATTAGTGTTAGTGAAGGGCTATATTTTAACTTAAGCCACAACCATTTTAATAAGTAGTAGGTTTTTTGCGCTTTGTCTGACCGTGAAAACAAGGGAATCAAAAGGTAAACACAAAACTGCCAAAGGCTAATTTGACCATCAACTTTAAAGCACACATTATGCATATACAGTACAACACGTTCTCATTGTGGCACATCAAGGAACACATTTTGACAAATGTGTCTGTGTCTCATCATTTCTGTCACCAGCATCATTAGATTTACTGGGTACAGAAATTTTCCCCAGCAAAATAAAATGATTCAGATATAGACATAAAATTCTGCATCAGGAAGTTGTGATGTGGTGAGTGCATATCTCTTATGAGACTCTTTCTATCCTGTTTGGGGTCACTTCTTTACCCAGTCCCTCATTACTTTCACTGTTGCTTAGTTGTTATGTTTATGAGCTAAAGTGAGCTTGGTTTATGTTCAGGAAAATATTATATAGATAAAAATGACACCCCTTTGCAACAGCAACAATGCACATTGAAAAATTATGAATCTAGAGTGATAATCGCATCTCATTAATGTCAGTGTATTATGGGACGAACGTTAAAGACACTAAATGAGAACACTTTGCAGAAACATGGTGGACTTTGTGGGAAAAGATCTGCTTTCTCTGTTGGTATAAAGGACCCATTGTAATCCTGAAAAAAACATATAGTGCAATGAAAAAACAAACAGACATATTTTTCAGGCATTAACTATTGACAATACAAGCACCCTAAGTCCTGCACACAATCGGCTTTTTAATGAGCAAGTATAATCTATAACAGTTGTGAATTGAATTAACTGGGTGGTGAATCGCAACACATTTACAATGAAAGAGGCATACAGAAAGAGAGGATTATAAAAAAAAATGGAAAAGATCAATATTCAAACAGTGGTGAGCAGAGCTGACAGCTGAAGTAATTATCTCAAATCATTTTCATGGATGAAACGGATAGATGTTGTGTAATTACAGACGTGCTAGCTGTCGTGAAGATTATGGGCTGTATAGGGTCTGGTTATTTGTTCATTCAGATGAATTGTGCTGAGATCCATATAAGCACTTCTACCGGCACGCGTCACTTGGGTTGTATCAGAAGTTTAAATCACAGTGAGAGGCTCTTTGACAGGCAAACGTAACTGCTTTCCAAGTCCATGACATCTGATGCATTAATTATAATGATGAGCGCAGATAAATAGACTTGAAAAGAGCAGGTGGCTGATTTAACAGCTGTACATTTTTCCTCTCAAATGTACCTCGTGGGCAGATTTCAAACTGCCCTGGAGACATTAATGGTACCCTGTTTTTTTTTTTAATGGCTTTTGCTTGACTAGTTTTCTCTGGTTTTTGTCCCATAAGTCCACAATTTTTAGTTTGAATTTTTGGTGGAAATTGCTTTTTATATCCAAAAGATTTTTAAAATGCCAAACCAAAAACTATACATGTTTTTATATACCCAGTGTCTCTTGTTTGTTTCTATGGAAATTGATAAATGCTGTAAATGTCAAAGCGACATTTCCTCTGAACAGAAATGTCTCCCTCTGGATCCTGGTGTACAAGCTTAAAAGGAAGTCTAAAATAACCACACACAAAAAACAACACGCACAAAAAAACATGTAATGCACATTATGGATAATGAGTACCAAATGTACTTTTATTGCTCTGAGGCCAGAAAAGTCACTGCCGCTGGATCCTCAGGGATGTCCTTTGTTTGAAGTTGCGCTGCGTTTTTGTGCTCAGTCCCTGTCATTTGGATCAAAGACAAGATTACTGAGAAGCATTAGCTCATCATTACACTAATGCATGATTTCTTATCTGTAATTTTGTTTTTCTGTCTTTGTATATTCTCTGACAGGCCTGTTTCATATCACTTAATCACATTTTGGCTGACCTGCTCTGTCTTAAAAGTCATTGTTTTCTCAGGGTTTTTGTTGTTTTTGTTTTTAGTCACCAAAGATTTTCTGCCGCTCACATTTTGATATTCACAATATTGCAATATTGATACCTTTTTCATAAATGATGAACCTCAGAGAGCTTTGGTTCTAATGTACTATGCCATGTTATGCACATGGGTATATAAGCTGAATTTTTTATAAGTGAGCCCTGAACAGCATTCGTATGCATGTTCATCCATGACTGTCTATCAGCGCCTGATGTGAGTACTTAATTAGAAAGGGTAGGACAAAGTCACACCAACTGTTTCTCAAGATAAGTTTTTGTTTGCTTCGAGCACAACATTATGCAGCTGATATGCTGATGTCTACGTATTTGAAATGATTTGAATCACAGCAATTTTTTTTTAGCTATGACTTTTCAAAGTTACAGTGTTCTCGAGGCTCTTTGCCATCTGTGCCTGATTGATGGTTGCGTGGATTTTAAGTCATGTAAGGCTACCAACAAAGTTACCAATCACAACACAGCAATCTACCTGATCCATCTGTGTGTCAAACATCTCTCACTTTCCGCAGCACTGAACCTATGTTACACACATGTTACGCACAAGGCCCTGTTCCTTAAAGGGAAAGACTGGGTCAGCAGAAAGGGAATCAGAGCTCATGAGTTAAACATGAGCATCGCGTGCATGTTGTCACATGGATAAATGAAAGCTTGACTAGAAGAATCTTGAGTGATGCTTCAAAGCATCAGTTTTCAACTCTCAGCGTGTCAGTCGGTGATATTTAAATGTGTCAGGGGAAGCACGTGTTTCCACTTGTGAGCAGTCTTCAGAAAAAGGTAAGCTAGCGAGTTACTTCAAAGCTTTACATCCATACAACCACTCTACTGGCCATATGGGGAAAGGAGTGGCTTCTGTTTGTCCTTTAAGTGCATTCATTTAGGTCTATAGCAGTAAAAAGGAGGTTGGATGGAAAGATTCAGTGTATAGCAAAATCAGATTTGTTTTCACTTAAATGCTTGTAGAAATACATACATCCTTGTACATACACATGTACCCCATACTTACTCATACCAGTGACATTGCATGACTTTCTGATGATTTATGCATCCATCAAAGTGGCACAGCACACAGGATCAGTGAATTTATTAACAAGCAGTGTAGACTGAGCTGGGTTAACCACGCAACATCTTGGAAACTCACAAGCAGGTCATTTCGTGTTTGTGACCTTGGTGGAGTTTTAATTCAGAAGTGTAGAGCAGGCATCAAACCGTCTCCTTCCCCTCCCATAACACTGAATAATTAAACTTTGAGCTTTTAGAGATGAACATCATGTGGCAGAAAAGACCTGGAGCAAAGGGAGAGGGGAGAAGTGGCTGGTGGGAAAGGCTTAGATGGCTTCAGGGTGGAGGGGTGGAGATGAATTGAGAAGAGTGTCGCAGTTGTTTCTCAGCTCTAAATTAGTTTTTTGTTGTTGTTGTTATTCTCCATTAAGAGCATGTTTTTGTTATAATTCTAGTAGGAACACTTTTAATTGAGGAACTAGCATCTTTAAAAGAACACGGAATCATAATGAGTCTCCACCAGAGATTAAAACGTTTTCTCAGTTTTTGTGCGTTCCATGGCTTGTATTAGTGTCGGCAGTTTAACGTTGCACCTGTTGTGGCCCTAGCAGGCCTAGCGTGTGCCGGTCTTTCTCTCCCACCTATTCAGCTGCCATCCATTTCTCCTGAGGAACCAGCTTACGCAGCAATTAACTACACAGCTATAAAAGCTGAGAAGACGAGCTGTCCGGTTTCAGAGTGTGAGCGCCAGCTTCAGTACTGTGGTGAGCTTGAAGTGTGTTTCTAAACTACTAGTGAGTAGCTGTGTTTGTTTGCCTGTAGAGAATTCCTCAGTGGTGCTCTTTGCTTTAGTGCTTTGAGCAGCTGTGAGCAGCAGTTGCCTTTTGTTTGCAGGAGTGCTTTTCAATGAACCATTTGTTAACACCTTGGGCTTGCTAATGTTTTTGATGTTAGACTGACATAAAACAATACGTATATTTCTGTTGCGTACAAATGTTCATTACTTGGATCTTAAATTAATTCTTGTTTGGATTCTGGGCACTTCTAATTTGCAAAGACGCCAACTGACAGATAGATGTTTTTTTTAATTAACTCTTTATAGTGAAACAAAAATGGGATAAACACACTAACAAAAATAACCACTTATATCTACATATCTTTACATATGTATTGTAACCCATGTCCAAAAAACATGTAACAGAAATTTGGCAGTCTCCTTGTGCTCTTCTGGACCAGCATATCTTCTGTTTTTCATCTTCTATTTCTGGGAGTCCTGTTCTGACCACATTTACTAGTTTTCCATATTTGCATTGTAGCTCTCATTAACAGTGATTTGTCCTCAACATTAAGACTGGATCCATTTACCACAGAGTTTGATGTTTGCTCTTAGTGCAAGCTTAAAGTTTGAAATCGCAGACATCTAAGTGCAAGTGGTGACAACAGAAATTTAAGATATCAGAAATTCTGAGACACGGTCCTCAAGACATGCTCAAGACATAATAAATACAAAAGAGGACACGCTCCTGTGACACACAGCAGCATCTTGATGTGCATCATCTCATCGAGATATGTAAATATTTTCCGTTATTTACACAAGATAAAAAATCCCTGACAGTGTCAATGACCACGATTGGTCCCTACGTTTGCCCATATCAGAATTACTGTCTCTCTAAAGACCATCCCTTGCTCAATCTACTAAATAGTAATTTACCTAGAAAGCAATTTTGTAGTAAATAAATAATAGAGATTTGCAAACAGGTTTGTAGACAAATACAGAAATAGTAAATCGACTGGAGTTCAAAACTATATAAATATATATATACTCTATAAAATCCAGCTGTGTCTTGCTCTCCTGCCCATTCATGTACTTTCAACTTGAACCCATTAGACCTCCACCCATGTAGGACTGAACAGGTGAGTTTTAAATGTAACACTCACAGAGCAAACTGAAGCTGAGAGCAGAATGAACCACCATTGTGATGTGCTGGTTGTTTCCATTACATGGAGCATTATTGCTGTCACAGTCTATTTGCCTCACCTGTTCACACACATACTCTAACACACACTCTGCCCCTCAGGCCAAAGTGCTTATAAAGATTAAAGGCTTAAATGCAACTCACAGACAGAGAAACAGAATGGTTTGATACATAAATACAGAGGGTGGACATCATTACTTTGACATTTTACACCACTTTATCTCAGTAGTAGAATAATCAAAACACCCCCATTTTTTACTCTAATACTGCACATAAATTAACTGTATATACTCTAAAAACACCATGGGGCCTTTAGTTACCATAGTGCTGTTATTACTGGCTGGTAAACCCATGTATTGTAAATCCATTATAAATCCACTAAGTAATAATTTCTGATTTCTGGGAATTTCTGCTAATAAACTAAAAAAATGTTCTCGATTGTAGTATTTTCTCCAAAGCTCAGAAATGGCCGAAAATCAGAGAGAAGAAGAAGAAGGAATCCAATTTCAAAGAAATTTGCATTATTCATCAACACCTACTACTAACTGCTGGAGGGATGGCTCCAGGTTTATCACCAACTAATCAGAATATTACTTAAAGAATAATGCAAATTACCATATGCTGCAACTTTTCCTAAGAATAGTGGGCACAGCTTGAGCCGATGAAGTAAAGTCCAAGGTCAGCCTTTCCTTCCTCCCGTATCTCCTCCTGACTCAATGTCTTTATAACTACATTATAATTTCTGTATGAATGGAAGAAGTCAGGTGGTTAGCACTTTTGCCTCAGAGCACAAAAGTTCAGAGTCCAGAGAGTGCATAGCCTCAGGTTCAGTTACAGCTGAGATGGGCTCCAACTTCCCATAACCATAGTTAGATAAACAGTTAAGAAAAATGATGGACAGGTGGATGACAGATGTAGAGGGATTTACTGCAACAAATGTTACTGTGGGTTGTAATAATCATCTCCAGAAGCCTTTGGGGTTCGTTTTTTTCATACGACGGTTAGAGTACAGAAGGCGTCAGTCACTTTTTTGTAAGCATTAGGGGGAAACTGATGCAAGACAACACTGTTGGCTGAAATTTATATCCCGTTAATGCAAAAGTTGCTAATATAATACTGTATAAACAGTGAAAAGGAGTACATCAGTGAGACAGCTCAGGCTGAGTTGGTTTGGACATGTGCAGAGGAGGGATACTGGATATATTGGATAAGGGATCTTGAATATGGAGCTGGCAGGCAGGAAGAAAAGAGGAAGACCACAGTGGATGTTCAAGGATGTAGTGGAGGAGGTCATGCAGAGTGTGCTGTAGAGGCAGGTGATTCGCTGAGGTGACCATTAACAGGAGCAGATGAAAGATATAACTGGTCACCTTTACCAGTCGTCATTCACCAATAATGAATTTTCTGGTAACTATTTTCTGCAGTGGATTGTGCAGTGTCAATCTCGTGCTGGTTTTCGACTACACAAAATCAGCCTGATCAAAGCCCAGTTAAGATGGGTTAGGGCGCGGCCAGCAGTGGGTGACACACTGTGTCATAATACATTAAAACATGGATGCTGCGTCTGGGAGGTCACAGTATGATAGGAGTCATACCTGTACCTATGTACAACTGCAAGACTGTGTGAAGCAAAAGATGAATAACACTGCCAGTGTCTGTTAGGCAGAACTGTGAAATTGAGTAACACAACACAGCCAGTGTCGTACACACCCCTGCAGTTGCCATTGTCTATTTACATTAAAGTCATGCAAGCATGATTGATCAAGGGGCAATGTTTAGTCTGTCACATCTCTCAGACATGTAAAGGGATACCATAATTAGATGATATCACAGTGATCACCGATACTTCGAATGTCTTGATAACCTTTATGTACTTCATAATATAATGGAATGGAGAGTACACATTCTGTAGGACTCAAGAAAGAAACCATAATTAGAAACAATAGGAAACATTGCTTTACCCTCCGCTGTATCTTCTCAGAGCTTTCCAAATTTATTTTGCTATGCCCCCTGGGTGGAACGAGTGCTGTAATTGGTGAGAACTGTCCCATTTACACACTTAGGCGCACAGCAGGAAGGAGGAAGCTGCTGTGATGTCGATAGTGATTACAGCTACAGGTTAAATCTCCTGAGCCGCAGATCGACTGAACCCGAAGCTCTCTGCTGACTGTTGTCACCTTAAATGCAATCCGACAAGAATGAGCAGCAAAGGAGAGAAAGACAAAGTTTCACCATGCAGCTGCCACCGTTTGGTCTCTGCTGCTTTCTATGCTAAGAGAATAGGAAATGAAAGGAGTCATGTTCAGACAGTCAGCTGAAATCTGTTTCATCTGCACATCAGGTATTTATTTATTTTTGCATTATACATCATAACCAGATCACTGTTTCCTTTGCAGCTTAACACAGATGTAAACAAACCACAACATACAAATTGATATGTAGCAATTTTAATTTGAAGAAGTATGGTTACTTCCTTTAATGCTTCCTTACATAAATAAAAGAGCAAACACATAAAGGCTCATCTTTTTCTGATCACTCTTGTTCCACTTAGAAAAAAACATACAAACACAACATACATACAAATAAATATTATGAGAACATCTATAATGATAAAAGCCACAATCTGTATATGAAGATAAACATATGGGTAAAAAAACAAATGAAGCTAAAAGACCTTTTACATGGAACATGACAAAGGCACCACTCTGCTGTTACACTCATTCTTTAACCAAGAATGGTTTCTTGCTGTATCTAGCAGACTGCAGTGTGGCACAAGCGAGTCAGGTGGAGAACACTTTGACCACACATTGGTGTGACATACATTCACGTGACCAATAGAGATGCAGAGTGACAGGATTGGGCATTTATAGCACACATAAAAACCATGAGAAATAACAAAAATGACTTTTTTTTGGGTCCCCTCAAACCTAGTGGTCAGTGCAGTGCATGACACTTTTTATTGTGAAAGGGCTTTAATTATGACATCCCTTAAACCTGCATTAATGGGTGTCAAACACATCTTCTTGGTGCGTCAGGAAAAAGACCTTCTCACTATAACCTAATTAAAAAATAGAAATGAAATCTTATTGTTGAATATAGCATAATGCTCCTTTTGCTTATTGGATAAGCAGAAGAAAATGGATGGATTTTTTCATGTACTATAATATTAGGTTTCTTTCAGGAAATACCTTTAAAATGGTAGTCCACCAAACAATGGCAGTTGTTACATCCTTATTTATAAAATGTTTGGTACAATTGCAGGAGCTTCCTGACGGGTTACTGGTCGCACAGGACCAACAGCCAGGTCGACATTCTTTCTATTGGGATCATTGCTAATCCATGAAGCGTGTCAAAGTGAATGTGATAGAATAACTTGAGACCATAACAACGACCATCATACACGTTATATAACTACATGGAGAGGCCATTGTGATATCTTTAGTGGGTGTGGATTCACCGAGTTAAAATATGGAAACTGTGTCTCAGTAAAAGTGTGTCTGAAGGTGTGTATGTGTGTGTCAGTATCAGGATCCGAGAATGACAGTTTTCCTTTGTCCCAGTCCAGATGAACTCTGATCCTCTGAAATCTCTTTCTTATTGAGAGAACAGTTGGGGGGCCGTCACTGGAGTTTGCTGTGTACTCACCATCACAGAAAACAAGTTTTAATAAATTACATTTTTTGTCTTCACTGTTGGCAGATCTCGAAAAGACTCCCAGTGCCCAGACTGGACTGTCTCCAACTTCAACATCCCAGCTGTGGATCTCTGAGTTAAAGCCCTCAGAGCCGAGGACGGAAGGATAGAGATAAATCCTTTCGGGGTTTTCAGGAACCTTCTGTTTCCTTGCACGTCTCACACTGGTCAGATTTTCAGACAAGATGAGATCTGGATGAGCAGTGTTTGGATCCAAAATCACGGGAGTATATGAAATAATGTCCTTCACATTGCTCCAGATGTTGAAGGACAAGTTGCCCAGGTGTTTTGCAACATCAATTAGAGCACCTGAAACCAGTTGAGGAACATCAATCACGGCGTGCTGCTGGACTCTTTTTACTGCAGCCTTGTAGTTGTGTAGGAAAGAGATGTCTTCATCTCTCATCCCCCTCTCTGTGGCTCTGATTGTGCCTGAAAGATCTGCTATCTTTCTGCTCAGAGTTTCAGTCTTTACCTTCATCTTCTGACTCTTTTGCTTCTCTTCATCCTTTAGAGCAGTGATCCTGGCGTCCTCTTCCTTTTGTAGAAACTGGCGAAGCTTCGTAAACTGCTGCTTTACCTGCTTTTCTGTCTCCTGGGTCTGAACCTTAATGTGTTCTGCTGTTTGAACACATTTCCCTTTAACTTCCTCAAAGAGCTTCAGTTTCTCCTTTAAAGGCTTCAGACATTCCTGGAGCTCCTGTTTGTGAATGTGCGCAGCTTCATTGATGGGGCTGAATCTGTGGTTGACGTGCACTGCTGAATCTCTACAGACAACACACACTGGCTCCTGATGGTCCAGACAGAAGAGCCTGAGATTCTCAGAATGCACAGTGCAAAGTGTCTGGGAACCTCTTGAAGCTCTCTGATCTGTGTTCTGTAAATAGGCCTCACATAGGTTCTTCAAAGCCAGGTTACGGGGTGGATTACTCTGTAAAGATATCGTCTTACAAACCGGACATTGCTTTATTGGTTTGTCAAGCCACCATCTCTGCAGACAGGCTTTACAAAAGCTGTGGCTGCATGACAGGATAACAGGATCTTCAAAGATGTCATGGCAGACAGGACAGGAGAGATGGTCCTCTGACTGTGTGGTCATTTTCTCTCTGAAAGAAGCTTTAAGCAGAGCAGATACACAGATTAAAAAAACCCTTAAACTTCCCTTATCCACCTAATCCTTTTTTCCCCTCAGTGACCTCCACAAACATTCTAGTACTCACAGTATCAGGAGTGCTCTTTTCCGCAGCTTGTTTCCAGAGCAGACTTCATAGTTTTATGCTAATAGTGAAAGAAATTGTCTGTCAGTGTGTGTCTGTATCCTTTGCAGAACAACTCAAATGAATCTGTGAATTCACATTTATTGGTTGTCTCAAGTCAAGTAAGTCAGCAATGGGGTGGAGTTTTATTTCACCCTGTTGTTCTGGCTTTGTACTTTTGCTGATGCTGTCACAGATGAGGAAACCCAGCTTTTGTGCTCTGGTACAACTGCAATATACTTTCATTTTTGGAAAATAAGTGAATCAGACTTCATTCACGTTCTCTATGTTATGAAAATAATTGGTGTTGAAATCTCTTGTCCAGTAAATATTCCATAACTGTCGAAGTTATGCTGTGAGTGAACATTTCATTCCTCTTTAAATCTGTACACACTTTGCCCTACCAAGGAACAGTATTAAAACTATAAAGGTAAAGTACTCCTTATTTTATGTCTTATATATGATATCATATTTATTATGTTAGCTGTGATTGATTGCACAACTTAACTTTAGCACTCTCAAGCTCTCTCTTAACGCTCTCTTAGCGTGCTGCT
>VUQG01005455.1:9278-53656 GCA_015106755.1 Etia nguti | reverse complement strand
TAAGGTGCAGTTGCAGTCTGGCAGTGGGAGCAGTGTGACAGTTCAACTGTTTAGGAGGGAGATGGCGAGGGGAAAGAAACTGTTCCTGTGTCGGGTGGTCCTGGTCTGCAGGCTTCTAAACCGTCTGCCAGAGGGCAGCAGGTCAAAAAGTCTGTGTCCAGGGTGTGAGGGGTCTGTGATGATTTTCCCTGCCCGTTTCCTGGTTCTTGAGAGGTGCAGGTCCTGGATGGAGGGCAGGGGGGCGCCGATGATCTTCTCTGCTGCCCGTACAGTCCGCTGCAGTCTGCGGCTGTCCTGTTTAGGTTTATATGTTTATATGGTGTTTATATGGTGTTGAGTGTGAGTGGGCGGCTGGTTGTTGTGGTTTAATGGTTTATTTAAAGATGTTCTTTACGTTTGTCAGCCTAGCATCCATTCGAGGAACATTTAATCGTTTTGTGAGTCATTCTGAAAGGACTCGTGTCACATTTTAAGCGTTAGCCGGAGAATGCTCCGATTTTTAGGTCACAAATTGCTGCGTGGAATTAGAGCGATTATAAACTTCCAGTTTTCTTTCTGTGAGGTTTTTTTTTTTTTTTTTTACACCCAAACACACACACAGTGCCCCTGCCACAGCTAAAGTGTGCTACTTTCTGTAAGCAAGGAGGAGTTGGAGACACATGAAGAGAGAAATAAGCTCTAAAAATACACCCCTTCTGTCCTCCTTCTCTTACCATCATTAACTCAGTGTGTGTGTGTGTGTGTGTGTGTGTGTGTCTGTGTGTGTGTCTGTGTGTGTGATAGAGAGAGAGAAAGTGAGTGTGTATATCCTGACCTGCTTTTGCTGCTGTTTTTTTCCCCCCCCTCACTCCTCCTGTGGTATATTAAGCAAGCCTGCTCACAGCTGCCTACTACACCGGTGCCTTATACTGCTGCTGCTTCGATATCACTTCTGCTCTGTAGCCTTGTTCTCCGTCCCTTGTTTTCCGCTTTTCTTTTCTCTCTTACATACACAGTGGAGCTTTCTGCCAGACACACTCAGCTGCAGCTGCAGCACTCCTTTAAACCCACTCACTTTCTCTTTCTTTGCATGCACTGGAGGAACCTTCACACTCCTGGGGCTTTTCCCAATAGCTGTTATCTGATACACACTCATTTACACACACCTTCTTGTCTTAGGTGCATACTTACACACACACACACAATCAGTTAAAGACTTCAAAACAGTGATTTCAGTTTCTGTTAAAATCAGTTCACCTGTAAGCTAAGCCTAACCCTCAAACGTTTTCTCTCTCTCTCACACACACACACAATGTGCCCACCCACTTAAAGAAGTACACACACACACACACACAGACACACAGCCATCTCCCGTTGTTGCCTGCAAACTATGTAACAATGCTGATTCCAAGGCAGAGGATTAAGATTGCGTTGCGGCTATGGATGCCTGTTCTCATGCTCAGGATAGTGGTGGCTCACACTCTGGTAAGGTATTCAGCGTGAAGCGCAGTGTTTGTGTGCGGGCACAGAGCTCAGCCCAACTTTGTTCTCCTTTTTTTGAAGGACTTTTGCTTCAGTGGAATCTGTTAAAGGATTCATTGACGTTGTTTGTCCTAATATTTGTAGTTTGTCTGATATTCATGTTTAGAAAGTTGCGCTGAATTTTTAATAGTTAACTCTTTTCAGATCTACTGCAGTGAACGCTTCTGGGGTGGTTGGAATATTTCATAACTAGTTTGCTAAAAGTGTCTGAACAGATATTTCTGAGTTTCTAGATAAAATGAGGCTGGCAACAAACAACCACCTCTCCTTCACGTTTATGGACTTTAAGGTTGGGCGATATGTAAAAATGTTCCAATCGTCAGTCCAGTAACCGACGATAGGAGATATATTTGCGCAGGCGCAGACTTTTTGATGGGCGGAGCCATGCAATGATGCACGGACTGATTTGCGTATTTTAAATTTATAAGTTTTGTTTAGAGGGAATATTTTACCTTCTTTTCTTGTTTGTTTCAGTATTAATAAAGCTACTTTTTGGATTATTCATTTATTCATTTATTTATTTATTTATTTGAGATGCGCCAAATCCAACAAAAGACTTAATTATACGTCAGAGATTTTTTTTTATGTTGGCTGGAAGAGACATTTTGATTTTTAACTTTTTGTTTAATTTTGTATTTGTTGTTTGGTCGAGTGTGTAAGACGGATAAACACTGGAACGGCGTGTAAACACGGTTGTAGTGGGAAAAAGAAGCCAGTTTCTCTTTGTTTCCCTCCCCATCATTGTGGGTTTTTTTACTTAAATAAAATGCTTTTTTATTTTTCTGAACACAGGCTACTGCCTTTCTTTCTTTCTGTTATGAGTTTGAGTAAACGAATCGCATTTGCTCGCAGCTGGAAGAGGGTGCGAGCGACTGCTTCTCTTAGCTTCAGCCAACATTATTAGCAAACTTACTCACGGGCAAATAAATAAAAACGATCGGCGAAAGGCTCAGCCTATCGTCGATGGTCGATATATTCGTCCAATCGCCCAACCTTAATGGACTCTTTGATTTATTAGAAACATGTTTCTGAAGCGTTGGGTTCATCCTTCTCAACTGTCTGTTAACTGAGCTATTTGGAAAGTTTGGCCTAACTGTCAGATAAATGACTCCCATCATGACTAAGGCTGGATAAGAAAATGGATCTTGAGATGTTTTTCATCCGGTTAGATAAACGTCCTGATCTGTTATTAACATGTGTCTGAACTGTTAAATATATTTTTAGTTAACTAAACTACTAGGAAGATATTTTCAGTGAAATAATGTACTAACACTTTTCTGAACTGTTAGATAAGTTCTGAATCGAAGATGTGGAAATAATCTTTTCTAAATGGATTTAAATGAAGTTAAACTTAGTTAAAAGCAGATTAATTGAGCAGTGAAATGTGTCTTCACATAAAATAGAATCTCTAACTTGTTTTTCTACTGCCTCCTGGAATTTGATCTTAAATATAGGCTGCTGTGTTCAGTCTCTCTTAAACTGTTTTCCAGATACTAAATTAAGAATGTGAGAATCTTAGTATCTGCTCAGTTCTGATATAATGCCACCATATTTAATCAGGGACTTTAGTTTCATCATGAAATCTAGTCTTTGAAATAAAGTTGTAACTATAGAACTGAACCTTAGTCTTTGGATCATTGCACTAGTGATTGTCAGATAATATTTAAATAGCGTGAAGGAACAGCCTTCATGTTTCATGCAGTCCTCATAGATTACAGTATTTTCTGGGGGGTTTTTAATTTGGGTTTTTTTCCCCCAAAGAATAAGAAAAAAATAAAGAGTGTTCATTTTGTGTCTGTGTGTGTGTTACTCTACAGATCCCGGGTCCCATCCGTCCCCATGCAATCATCATTTTGCCAAACAAAGCTGGAACAGAGGTTCTGGTTTGCTATGAAGACGAGGGCGTCTACATTGACACCTATGGGCGTATCACCAAGGATACAGTGCTGCAGTGGGGGGAAATGCCTACGTCTGTCGGTAACGTTGGAGCACACATCTTTATGCAAATTGTTAAATACACCCATAAAGGTCTATTTTTTTACACAGTGCGTCTTTGTGCAGGTACCACTAACAACAACACAATTAAAACCATTAGTCAGGCACTGCTTAACATCACTGTAGATTTTTCCAGTTCGACTTACTAGATCTCGATGAGCAGCTGTCCTGCACACTGAGAACTTAACCTGAACCACATTCAGTGGAGACACATTTGGGACAGGGTGGGCTAAAAATAAGATGGTAGTCAATCTGTCTGTGTGTGTTTTTTGGGGCATGGAGATGAGGCAGTATTCAAGTATAAGGAGTAAAAATGTAGAAGACATATTTAGACATCGGCATGTAAGTATAGATCTTTTAAATAGGTTATGTTGTCTCATACTCGTCTGTTTCTCTCCGATCCAGCCTACCTTCAGTCTAACCAGGTGATGGGTTGGGGGGAAAAGGCCATAGAGCTGAGGTCAGCGAACACGGGGAACCTGGAGGGAGTTTTCATGCATAAAAAGGCCCAGAAACTGAAGTTCCTGTGTGAAAGGAATGACAAGGTAGGAGGAACGCTGCATTTACAACAAAAAACCCACCTTCACTCCCTTTACTTATGCACTGTTTAATCATTTGACTCACTTTATGTACTGTTTATTTTATTTCAGTTCCTAAAAGCGCTCTTTTGTTGCAGGTTTTCTTTGCGTCGGTGCAGTCGGGCGGCAGCAGTCAGATTTACTTCATGACTCTTGGACAAAACTCGCTGTTCAACTGGTAACAACCGGACCCGTTAACTCTGGGATCGACTGGTGGGCGTCTGCCTTCATTGTTCTGGGTTATCCTGGTGATGCCTTTTTGTGGGTTTTTTTGGCTTTGTGCTGACTTGCGTTGACCTCCGTGAAGAAGTGGATACCATTGCAAGAGTCGGCTCGATTCCTTCACCCATCCCTCAGCCTTGTGTAGTCGCCATGTTATGATCAACGATTAAGCTGATCAAGAATCCGCCTGCAGGAAAAGCTTGAATTCATCATTCCATCCTTGACTACTGACGTGTGGATCACAGCTCTAACATCTGGACATGATTTTCAGCAAAAACACCCATCCACAGAAAAGTTTAAAGGTACAAGCAGCTGTGCCAGCATCTTTTTTTTTTTTCCTTTATTTTATGTGACGTTTCACCAAAACCGAGGGCTTCACGTGGATGATTGTTCTGGGATTTCACATGAACACCGGGCTTCAAAGATCTTCCACAGCAGTCTGTTCGTTCAGCTCCTGGATTTGTTTCTTTTTTCAAGAATCAATTACGACTTAATTATGTGCATAACAATTAATCGATTGTGTGCTTTTTAAAATGCCCAGCTCTGATGCATTTCTGGATCATCGGCATCATTTTATCTGATAATGTCATGCCATTACACCTGGATCACTGTTGTTGTTGTTGCACACACCAGAGAGTAATCATCACTTAATTTGTGTTTGTCTGTCAGTAGCCTTGTTCACTCTGTACATCACCCGGGCATTTAAAAGCTAATGAAATGTGGGCTGCGTTATGTCATTCCATTTTTGTTGGTAGTGCCATGGTTACTTCCTTCGAGCAGTTTTAGATCCACAAACAGTGTTAACTGCCTGTCTGTAATACCTCAAAACTGTTCCGGTATTTATGAAGTCCTTGAATTGATATAATTGCTTTTATCAGAGTGGTATAACCCAAACAAACTATCATATTACTGTACTGATTCATGTTCTAGTTTATTAAATACATATCACTATTTTATTTAATATATAGTACTATCAAATGTTAGATAGGAATTATTTTCTCTAGCAACTAGTCTGGAAATTCGTTATCAAGTGTGGAAAAAAATACTGATGGGTATATTTGCTCCATTGCATAGTTTGAATTAGTTTGAATATACGTTGCTACAACAGCCCCTCACCTCAGCTCTTTCTAAGTTACTGTGTGAGAGGTCAGTCTGCCACAGAACTGGACCACGTCATTTAAATCCCATTTCTTTTTGCAAAGGACCTTGAAAGCCATTTACCGTAAAAGGAGCAATTTAAATGTGCAGCATAAATAGTGTAGATAAATAGAGATATAAAGCAAGTGTAATTCCCTCTTTTTTTTGTATAGCTTCTGATGTATATAATCCTGTAAGATGCACTGTTTTCTAAATATTTTACTACATGCCGTCTTTACATATATGTACAGAATTGCAGGCTTACGAATGTGAAATTCAATCTTAAAACAGAGTTTGTGCATGCCCCCTCCCCCCTCCCCCCCACAGTCTTTGATTGTGAATGTGAGCTGCTGACAGTGAATTTGAAGGCTCATGTTCAGGTCTCACAAACTTGGCTGATTCGTCTAAAATCAAATGTGAATTCTGTTTGTTTGAGTTTCTTATTGCGTGTATAAGATAGGTGTTTTGCACAATTGCCATCTCATACGCGTTACATCAAAAGCCATCCTGTCGTCAGTATTGAAGAGGTTACTGCTAGCCTTTAGATCCGTATTAGTTACACTACCCACTATGGGACCAGTTTTTGATGGGGCAACATGATGAAAATATCAAATATAAGATATGTAGTGAGTTGGGCCTGAAACATAATATTCTCTTTGTCTTTTATTCAGTGAGCTTCAAAGCAAGAAACCAAAGATGAAAGCTTTGATGTATTTGCTTCCTTGATTCTAACAGATGATTCACAAGTGACAACTGACGATTTGATTTGATTCCTGAATCAAATTATTAATTTGATAAACTATTAGATCACCCTGGAAAGTCACCCAGGCCCCAAGTGTTGTGCTTCATTGCAACAAAATACATACAAGTCAGTGTCACAAGTGTTTGTGTGTTAAATAGCACAGATGTATGCATTAAGTATTATTTGGTTTGGTAAAGGTAAAGAAATCATTGCGGTTTTCTTACCTTCAAATGTGAATCTGCATATTTATCCATTTTATTATACTTTTTCTCCTCTACCAGATTTTGCTTAAACTGCTAACTTTATGTTTTTTATGTTATCCTGCACACTCTTGAATTTTGTCGTTATCATAATTGCGCCAAATGTTTTTATATGCATTGATACTTTGTTTTAGTTTCATTATAGACTTATGACTTGTGAGAAATATTACAGCTGGCTCTGTGAGAATATTTTGAACTGGAAAATGAAGTTTTTGTCTTATTGCTAAGTTTTAATTACATCTTACAACGTTTCTTTCGGGGGACAGGAGGTGTTTGATTGTCTGACATACTTAACGAATTAGCTAAACATGGCTATTGTGCATTAACATAGTGGATTGTGACCTCATTTTACCAGGCTAAGAGGTGCTTGCTAACAGGGCCTAAATGTAACATAACTATTAGCTAACTTGCAGTTCCTAACTAATGCTGTTAGCTATTATATGAAAAAGGAGCTTGGCTAGCAGTACCAAAATGAGTCACTTTTCTCATAAAAGAAAGGAGTAACTTTTACACATGTAGCATACCTTTGCGCTAATATTTACATAGGTTGAGATTGTAAGGCACCTTAAAAGTGTTATTCTTATTTCAAGTGGACAACAACTGAAATTAAATTTGGTTAAATTAAATTCTGGCAAGCATGTCATGAGTAAATACACCTTACCTAGGTTGTTTGTTTTTTTAAAGAACTTTTTTAACAATAATGTTAACATTTCAAAAAAGCTGTATGCTACTGTATATGTGCGTTTTTTGTTTTAAGTATGGAATAGGACAATTACATAGAGACTGTTGCTGTGCTAGCTTGTGGTCAGGCCTGCTGTGAAAGGTGACAGTGTAGAACCGACAGCTTTGGTCAGGTCCCTGGGCAGGACCGTGGCCAGGCTAGACAGGAGAGCAGACCAAAACCTAGTGCTCCACAGTTCTTGTAGTTTTTGTTCAGCTCTAACTTTCAAAAATCAGTTATTGAACAGCCTGTATCTGCTCATCCTGCTGCCACACTCTGTCATAGACCTAGTAGGGTATATGCTGGGAAATAAACCAGCTCTAAAATGAGTTCTGACTTCTGAACCGGTCCATAATTCTCATTTGTCTTCAAAACTGATTAAATTGCAAAGTTCATTATGCACTTCTGTTACAATAACCACTTTTCTTATATTGGAATGATTGTTTGAGACTATCTGTCTTGCTCTCCGGACTGCTTCAAGCAACAGCATATGAAATCGACTCTTCTGCAAGCGGACCAGTTCGACGCCCTAATAACCGTTTTCTTTTTATCTGGGTTTATCCATTTATCATCTTAAGCTACTCTTTTAGAGAATGAGGATATTTTTGTGGTTTGTTTGAAGCAAAGTGTCTGCCGGCTGCCACTCTTTGCTCCCTGTTGCTTAGCACTGGACGATAGCTGTATCACTAATGAGAGAGCGAGGGAACAGTGCACTTCCTCCTACACCTTCCACTGGTTAAAAACGTGATAGATTCTGTATCAGGCCTGTGGTGACTCACATCCTTAACTCTCCCACAAACTCTTTTTCTCTCACTTTTCACAACACGTTTCCTCCTGCTGCCACTTTTCATCCCCTCGGCATCTTTTGCCCATCTTCAGCTTCTTGCTCCCACCCCTGGCTGTCTCTTTTGCTTCCCACGCTCCCTTTCTTTTATTTCTGTTCGGTTCACGGAGACCTGTCGCAAGAGATTGCACATCTTTATTGCACCAAGTAGATTTGCACAGCTTTTCAAATTAAAAGTAAGGTTTAATTCATGGAGATGGACCCAAACATTTAGCCCAACCTCGTTATTTCTTCGGATTGTGTTGCAAAGTGGGATGAAGCGTGATACAGGAAGAAAAAAAAATGAATACAAAGCAGCTTGCAGTATTCGCTTAAGTGTCAGCTGTTGTTTTCCACCCTGTGGATGTGCTGTGTGGGAGAGTGTGATGAAAACTGGTGTTTAAAAAGGCAGAATTCAGTCTTCAAGGAAAGGAAGGACAGAGTTGGAGGTAGTTAGGAGGTTTTAGTCAGGTGTCAGTAGAAGGAATGAGGAAGAGGCTTCAAGAGGCTTAATTTCCTTAAATAATATTTACCACATATGTTTAGATATCTAGATAGTTTTGGTAGTGATGAAGAGAAGGAGGAAGAGAATGTGAAAGGGATGGTGACTGTATACAGTAGCCTTTTAAGATTAAATATTGACATTTATTGCATCATTCATCAATAAGCAAAATTATATTCCTGGTGAATTTGGGTGGGCGTGATATTTTCCAAAAGCCAACCAATTACGTGTTACATACATGGTAGTCTGACTTTATTCTTTAGTTGGAAGTTTATGGTGTTATTTGACCCACAGAACCGTTGTTTTGAGATTATGTAAGACCAAATATTATATGGCTCAATATCTGAAAATATATCTGTCTGCTCCTGTATCATTTATAAGATAATTCTTTTGATACTTTGGTATATTTTTGCACTGGACCTTTGTTTTATGCATTGTACACTGTACCCCTCATGCTTTGATACGAACGCACACTAACTCGTGTTTCCATGTAAGATGGTAAAAAACAGTGAGGCCACAATAAATATGTTGAATAAAGTATCGTCTTGTTGCTTTCTTTCTAGTTTTCACTGATAAAGACGACTTTATTTAATCCACTGATGGGCTGATTTGCACGCTGATTCACAGAAACCTTCGATTAATGTCATTTCTCTTTTTGTTGATCACACTGCATCTGTCAAAATGGCAAAATATGTCGCGTTTCTCCTTTTTGGCATCAACAGAAACATTTTGTCACTTTCATTTTCTACTGAAGACTCTATACACTGAAACTTTTTTCTTTTGAAAGTGAAAACATCTTGGCAAAGAATATTTCAAAGTATGTTGTCATGCATTTCCCATATAGAAAGGATCATTTTATTAGACTTAGATTTTCTTTTGGCCAAAACTGAAGTGGGGATAGAAGCCACTGACATCGAGACATGCAAGCTCCTTACCTTGCATGGAGGGTTTCGTCCCAAATCCAGCACTTTGACACTGTGCGCCAAGTGGAATGAAGAAGTCCGAGGACCAGTGAGAGTCAGAACAACTGCCCATAATGAGACGACGAACATCCATGAGTTCGTCAGGCCACAACTGACCTTGTGCTTGGAGCATATCTCAAGCAACAGAAACCCAAGAAGGAATAATAAATAATTCAGACGGACAAATTGGTCATGGCTAACCAACCGGACATAGTGATGGTGGACAAGCAGAGGAAGATGGCCGTAGTGATAGATGTAGCGATACCAAATCACAGCATCGTCAGGAAGAAGGAACACAAGAAGATGGAGAAGTACCAAGGGCTCAAAGAAGAGCTGGAGAAGATGTGGAGGGTGAAGGCAGCAGTGGTCCCAGCGGAGCACTAGGTGTAGTGACACCCAAAATGGGGGAGGTGCTCCAGCAGATCCCAGGAACAACACTGAAAATCTCTGTCCAGAAGACCAAGAGCGCAGTCCTAGGAACAGCAAAGATACTGCACAGGGCGCGCAAACTCCCAGGCCTCAAGTAGAGGACCCGGAGTGATCCTGTTATACTAGTATTGATCTGATACCAGTACCAGATCAATACTGGTACCTCTACCGTTCACCAACAACTATTAAAATGCATACTGTTAGAAAGAGGGGATTTGTGAGTTTCACATGGTAGACAGTAGGTAGCATAACAAGAGCAGTGATTACAAACATGCTTACAAAAGTATGGGACGTGTTTGACTATTGTATGGATACATGCTTTGAGACAGACCGGCAACTTGTCCAGTGTGAACCCCGCCTAGCTAGGATAGGCTCCAGGCCTCCAACGACCCTGATAAAGATAAGCCGAAGAGAACGGATGGATGGATGGACACTGATGAGCACTCATGAACAATGTAGGTTTTGTATATAAATCCCATATTCCGGCATGTATCTTAAACTATCCCAGAAGCTTCTCTGTCCATTACTTTAAAAAATATAATAATAACGTATACTTTATTGATCCCCGTGGGGAAATTCCTCTCTGCATTTAACCCATTCACTCAGTGAAGCAGTGGGCTGCCATTGGGCAGCCCGGGGAGCAGCGTGTAGGGACGGTACCTTGCTCAGGGGTACCTTTAGGGTAGCCGTTCAGGGGAATTGAACCCCTGACCTTCCGATCACAGGGCCAACACTTTACCTACTGAGCTGTCCCTGCCCCGCTTGGAATCAGATGATTCTGTTTGATGTACTTAAATACGTTCTGTGGTGAATCCAAACTAAATTAAGAAAGAATCACATTCATGAAGGGTTGCCGATGTGGACTGTTTACGTTCAGTTTGCCTGAGATGTTTTAAAAATCAGTCTTCAGTTGCTCTTTCACCAGTATGATCTGAACCTTTTCACAGTTTGTCTTATCTGGTACAAGTGGGTTTACAGCACAGTTCAAAATAATTAAACTTCTTCACGCTTCAGGTGCAGTTACATTGTGGTTAGCAGAGGGAGGGTTAGGGATGCATCAGTTACATCTATGTGAAATATGATGAATAAAGCCCTGATGAGCTGAGCTTGTGTGTGATCTGTTTTCCAAGGTTGCGTATTCACGTCTCCCTCCGTCTGTCTGACTCTCTCTGGTTCTCATGTATCTACCCGAAGACTCACTGGCACCAGTTGCGGGTTTTCTGGCCCCTGTCTATCACACTTGGATGAAGTTTGGTCCAGTCATGATGCCTCGGCCACTTTTTGGTAATTTCAGATGGAACAATATATCTTTATAGTTTGTGCAGCAAAGTGCAACAAACTAGCTCTCTGTCAGCTATCTATGGTCATTTGGATTTGGCATTAGCTGTGCGCATTAGCACAAAGACATGAAGCACCGGCTGGGGCAGACTTGAGCTTCCCTATTCTCTTTGACCATTAATTAACACTTCAGTCTGCTCTAAATTTGCTCCTTCCGTACCCCTCTAACTGAACCCCACATGGCTTCCTTTCACCCCCCTCCTCAGCCTAAAATTCCCTCCTAACCCCATCCCACATCCCAACCTCTTCAACACACACACACACAAGCCCCTGCTTGTCCACTTGTGTGTAAATGTGTGTGTCAGCTCGCCCAAACCAAGGAGCGTCCAGTGACCAAGCCATGACTGGCAGCCACACAGTCATATAGCAGTTTTGGTTTTAGCATTTGGATTATCTGCTTGTTGGATCAATATATTTGTTGTTATTCTTGGTTTTGTAGCTTGCTGGGGATAGACCAGACAGGTAAGGATGGGGATATTTTTGCGTAAGTTCACTTCAGATGGGTTAAAGATTGTGTTGAGGATGCAGAGCTGTCTGTTGCTTGTCTAAATTAAGCTAGAAGCACATGACACACAATCACAGCACGGAGGAACCTGTGCAATCCAGCTTGCATTTCAGATCATTAGCTTTTTGGTAGAGACATCCAGAAAGTTTCGCGAAAGTGGAAGTCCAGCAGAGGACCGTTCTGTGACATGCTTCGAACCCTGCCCTTTGTCAGGATTCATAGTGAAAAGAGAAAGCAAAAGTCAAGTTAATCAAATAATCAAATGGTGTAATTCATTTGGTCCATGGCCAATGGGATCCTGATACTGCATGCTACTGATACCACAGGCAGTACTGGAGTGACTGAGTTTGTAGTCAGAAGGAAGAGGACAGCTGGGATGATCTGTCTGAAGTTATTTATAATTTATATGCCGTGTCATGTGCTAACTAGCTATATTTCATTGACAATAGTAACCTCGACGTGCTATTATTCTAACTATCAACCTATGTAGCTACATAGCTTCCTACCTACCTGCTTATCTAATAACCTACCTTTCTACTTACCTATCCATCTGTTGATCTACCTACTTACTTTCCCTGACAGCCTTCAACTACCAGTGACACCACTAAAGATTCTTTGTAGTTACTGTTACAAAATGGCGTTTATCAAAGGAGAACATCCTGTTGCACATCCTTAAATTAGCACAATGCTAGTCTTTTAAAAGTATATGGGCAAACTGAGGAACATTGGTGCAAACTATCCACATCGGATATCCAGTGCAGTAAATGAAGAGGGGAATTTAAAGGGTATAAATAAAAAAGGAACTCTGTCCTGCAGTGTGAGGCAACATAAGACATACCAGCCAAATTTGAGCTGTGTGTGTGTACAAGCCTGGCATGCCTGTGTGACATGGGGTTCAGGCACTGGGTTCTCGGTTGGCCAAAAGAGAAATCAGGTGACCCAGTCTGCGCTAAATTGGTCCTGTGCACAGCCAAGCTGAGCTGGTAGGAGAATTGGAGAGTCATAGGTTGAGGGTTAGGAAGGTTTCAGGAGTGATGCAACTGAGAAAATTCAAAATGTAATTTGTCTTTGCCATCAGTAGTCCCTTTACAAAGCGAGGACCTTTGAAATCACCTCTTGATTGACAAATAAAGCTGCACCAGACATTTGAATTTCAAAATGGGACCTTTACATTGGAATACATTAATTTGCATGAATTAAGTTGTCTTGTTATACAGAGAATACCTATTCAGGATCAGTCACTGAAAATTACAGTGTTGTGCAAAAGTCTTAAGCCACTCCTCATGTCTGTATATTTTGAAAGTGGATAATTTCCCTTCTTTAAGAACAGGTTCCTAACAGCCACCCTTCCACTAAGACCATTTCTAAAGAGGCTTATCAGTAAAAACTGAAAGTCCAGATTCATTTCTCAGGTCCTGTGTCAGGTCTTTTTTAGTAAGTCTGTTATGTTTAAATACAGCTCCGGTTAGTATTAAGGGTCTCAGGCATACAACAGTTGGCTGATTGTTGGGCTTTTCTCTCTAATGCTGTATTACCTTACAATAGAAAGTGTCTTGATGTAACTGGTTTATAAAGTTCACATTAAAAAAATAGCTTTCAGTTAAATTTTAGTTAGCAAGTGTTTGCATGCTAACCTGCCACACCCGCTAGAAACCCGCTACAGCTTTCCCGATACCTCAGAACTTGGATGTCGTAACTTGAAATTTGTTTTGGTTCTTAGCAAGATAGAGGCATTTAGGTATCACTAGCAATACAGCACTGAACATAAGTACTGCTTGCGTTCAGTGCTACCATCTTGGTTTGCTAACTTGGGGTATGTTGGTCTGCTCTGACTTTCCGAGGGGGAAAACTGAATTGACCGGGTGTTCCACAAAAAATTTCCAACTGGGAACTTGGAATTTCCGAATTCTGACTTATTTTGGAACGCACCAAAACAACCATTAGGACAGATATTAGCATTTAGCTTAAATTACTACTGTAACTGAACAGTCTCAGAGAAACTCTGGCCTGAACCAAGATATGTGCTGTTAGAGAAGATACAATTTAATTCATTATGATATCCTGCTGCTATAAGAAAACATCATACCATATACAGTATAAACTGACACTAACGCCACATTCACTTACTTAAGAGTCTTCTGTCTATTAATTACAAAGATATTTCCTGGAAAGACCTATGTATTTGTGTAAATTAAGTATATTTCTTGTATAGTATAAATAATTGGCTTATATACATATTAAAGTTACAACAATTAATAGTACTTGATTAATAATTTCAGTTTTTCATAAACAACCAATAATAACTGTGTGCAGTATGCATCATGTAATGCTACTTTTATCATTATAGCTGAGTAAAGCAACAGTGTGTGCCTTTTTGTATCTTTTATCTTTACTGTTGTGGTCTTGGTCTGGTCACAGAGATGTGTGGAACATACGTGATATGGGTATAACTAAGTATATCCAAGTGTTCGTGCATTTTGCTTAGCCTGTTATAAACCTCCTACATTCAGTGGCTAATATATTACTCTAGATTTTTGGATGGTACTTTTCAAAGCCCACAGTTTTATATAAAGGTTGCTTTGTTAGCTAATTTCAACACGGTCCACTTCATTCTGGTTTTCTGCTCTAATGTGCCACTCCTGTCCACAGCTGAGAGCTGCTAGTGGCTGAAAGCATCATGGTGTTGTGTACAGCTAGGGCTGCAATGAGCAAGGCTGACTGTTTCTTCCTGTTCCCAGTTTGTCAGAATCTGCTCGTCGACTGTAGGACAGCCCAGTTTTCTTTGATAACTGTAAATGACACCTCTATACATGTTGCTAGTGTATAAAATAGATCATTTATGCTAATAACACAGGTAGGAGGATACTTTTATGGCACCTATTAACTATCACCACTTACCATGTTTAATAGCAAACCAAATGACAAACAGTGGGCACGATGACTCATCTCCAAAGGCTGGCTTTCTCCTGTCAGGTGAGAACAGGTGCACTGGAAATGCACTTACTGGAATATTGAACTCGCACAGAGTGCAGCCATCTTCCTCTTTCCCCGTGTAACAGAATCAGTGGGCTCAACATGCTGTTAAAAATACCAGCCATGATTCTTCTTTTACACATCAATGAGCAACACAAGAGTCGTGTGCCATACGCATTAGCAAGCCATATTGACAAATTACATGCAAATGTGCAGAGTAGCAGTCTTCAGCAATAAAGACCTGCGATTGGTCTAAAGATGTGTGAATTTATATATGCATTATACTGTATTAATGCTTCTCACTAGACAGACAAATGTAACCCTGCAGGCAGGTGTGTGTGGAGATATTTGTGGTAGGACAATGTGTTTCTTAGACCATAGATCCAAAAACAGGTTGCAGCTACAGGCAGAACGGTCAGGGGCTGATACACACTCACTCATGACAGGAACAGAGCAGGCTCGAGCTTTTGTGTGTTTTGTGAGCTTTTGTGGTCATTAAGATCATCTTTTCTTTTAGATTTGGTGTGTCTTTGTTTGTCCTTTAGATCCTTCGTGTACAATACTAAAATTACTTCAAATTTACTTTGAAACAAAAAATGTTCCAGTCACTGTATTCAGAGGCTCTGGTGTAGTGGCCCACTTAACTTCTGGCTACCTGTATGATCTTTCCTCTTTGAGGGCTGCTAAAGGCCAACTGGCAGTAAGCTTCTGGACAATCTAGTGATGATGTTTGCCTTTCTTTGTATTCATGTTTTAGCATCTTCTGTCAGTCTGGACGTCCTTTCGTCTCAGCTTAAACTTTTGGCACTTAATAATCTGCAGGCATGACAGTCGACACGGGACACCCAGGGAGGGAGGGTATACTGAGAAGACAGCAGCAAGTTGCATTATGGGAAATTTAGGGTCTAATGCTGCTCAGTCTTAACCTACACTAAAGCAAAAAGGATGCCACTGTCGCCAATGTCTTTGATTTGCCTATCATGGGATAATATGAATGTTATATCCCTGTTTGGGACGTCACTGAACTTGGCTGCCACTGCTTGTGTGCCTCTGTCCATCTATTGCTTGCCAGGTAGCGGATTTGTTGCACTGCATGAATGCGTCCTGTTGTCGCTGCCACAAATTCTGCAGTTATGTAAGAGAGACAAATGATACAAAGGGTTTAGCAACAGTTGCTGTTGTATCAGCAGTACGCGCACACACAGCTGTTTGGAGTGATTATGTGAGGGGAAAACTGGATGTACACACGGATGTCATACATGCCTTAGTTGTTTCTTCTTTCTTAAACTGTGATCCTCTCATTTAGACAATGTTTAGGCTGTGTTTATTTGACTGCTGTGACTCCCATGTAGCACAACTAGTACAAATAGTAAGCTAACTCAGATGTACTGTTCTAGATTAAATGCATATGACACATAAATCTAGAGTAAAGGGGAGTTTTCTTTACCTCTGCGACTTCGATATGGAAACGCTTTTTGATTTATCACAGCTCAGACAGTCTGTGCAGTGCTTAGAAGGTGGCAAAGTTTAATTTAGCCCAGAAACCTGAACCTCAGGCAGCTCCTTCTCTGAGCCCAAGACAGACCTACCAAGGCCTGCAGGCTGAGATCTGAGGGAGTCTTTTGGGTATATAACACTGAAAGTATCCATATGCCTTCAGTTAAATCTGATATGCCCATGCTGATGCCAAACAAAGTGATAGAGACACAGTGACCTGGTACATAGAAAGTGATTTGGTGCCTTGTTTGAGGAATCCAGTGTGTGAGCTCAAGCATTTAAGCTTATTTGTTTCTACGTCTAACTTTGAGTTTGTGTAAGCGACCAAAGACAGAAAGAAGTATTTGATCTCCTAAAACCCAGTCAGAACTAGCTCCCACAGATTGGCTCAATCAATCAACCTACCAGTCGATCAGTTACAGATTCGCTTGATCTCAACTCGTATGTATAAAGCACACCTGTCCATATAATCGGTTTCTTCCATTCCAACCTCTCCATCACCAAGCGCAAGACCAGAGAGCTGTCAAAGGACGTCAGGGACAAGGCTGGAATGTGCTAAAAGACCATCAGCATGCTATAATGGATTGAAATCTTGCGACACCCACAAAGTCACCCTGCTCAAGAAGGCACATGTACAGGTCTGTTTTAAGTTTGCCAGTGAACATATAAATGATTCGGTGAAGGGTTGGCAGAAATCAAAAATCAAGCTCTTTAGCCCCCCGTGTTTGGAGGAAGAGAAACACTGAGTGTGACCTAAAGAACACCGTCCCCACAGTCAAGCACACAGGTGGAATCAGTATGGTTTTGACCTGTTTTTCTGCTAAGGGTACAGGACAGCTTCACTACACTAACCCTAAGCCCCATTAAAGGGGCCAATGGACGGAGCAATGAGCCATAAAATCTTGGACCAGACCCTCCTTCCCACAGCCAGAACACTTGAAGATGGGTGATGGATAGGTCTTCCAGCCTGATACTGACCCAAAACATACCGCCATGGAAACAAAGGAGTAGCTAAAGAAGAAGCACATTAATGTCATGGAGTGGCTTAGTCAGTCTCCAGAGCTCAGTCCAACAGAAAATCTATGGAGGAACCTGAAGCTTTGAGTTGCTGAGCAGCAGCCAAGAAACCTACAGGATTTAGAGTTTCTGTAAAGAGGAGTGGACCAAAATCCCTCCTGAGATGTGTGCAAACCTGCTGAACAACTACGTGAAACACCTCAACACTGTGCACGCCAACAAGGGTTTCTAAGCCAAGTACTAAGTCATGTTTATTAAATGAAATGAAACTACCTTCAAATTAGAGACTGTTCACATCTTTGTGAGTAAACTCACAAATTCAGCAGGAGGTCATATAATTATATCCCCACTGCACATGTGACTCGTGCGCAGAAGCAAACAAAAATTTAACAGTGTTTCGAACTGTTGGAAAAAACATACCAGTTTTTTGTTTTGTTTTTTTTTAAAAAGAGGAATTGAATTTTAATGAGTTGGGATCCAGTTCTTGATTAACATCTTATTACTGGCAAAAAGCCTGTACAACAGGCGAAATGTATGTGTTCAGTCATACCTGCAGACACTCATTTCTACAACACTGTAGCACAGCATGTTTGAGAGTCTCCCTTTGTCTTTACAGAACCTCTGTCACTGCATCCTGGAACATGGAACAGTAAGTTAGACCTGCACACAAACACTGACACACACGTTTCCTTTTCATGAACCATAGGACTTGACTCAATTTAACCTAATTTTATCCTAAATCTTTACTCTAAATTTCTAATAATTGTAAGATGGAGACTTTTTGTCCTTAACAATAAGGTAAGAATCACCACAGTGCGACTCTGTATACACACTTATGTCCTCATAACCCAAGGAGGCACCCACACACAGATTTATTAATTTCATTACTGGTGCTTAGAGTCCAGAAGGTGCAGAAGAAGACAAGCACCATGTCTCTGACCATCTCCTCCTCCTCTGCTGCTGCGTCCTCTACTCATGAGCTCTCCTCCTGCTCCTCCACCACCTCCTCCTCCTCCACTCTCCTCACTCAGAGACACTCCAGCCTGGTGCAGCCGCTGTGTGTCAGCCCTCAGAGGGTAATTACAGCCTATTATAATGAGTCATTTCACCTCATTCGATAAAACACACGAGTATGTTTTGTTATGGGGATAAACTGGTTAAATAAGTAAATTTCATTTTAATGTCCTGTAATGTTGGGCGCAACCTTTTTTGTAAATAACTAAATCAATATGCCAAATGATTTTCAAACAAATTAGGTGAATCATATTATTCCATTTGCCCAGACTCAGAGTCCCATTTACAACCACCAGCATTCAGGCAGTGGAGTGGCTCCCACATTTGTTAAGGTAAAATAAATGTGCACTCTTGTATTTGTTCATGAAAGTGCACAAAGGAAATCCGAAACAATACCTATATGAATCTGTTGCCATACCCTCTCTTGACCATGGTCATCATTGCTCCCTCTGCCAGTGTCTCCACGATGTGTCTACGGTGAAGGGTCAGCTGGTGGTCCTGGAGTGCAGACTGAGGGGGACTCCGCCCCTGCAGGTTATGTGGTACAGAGAGGATGAGCAAATACTGGACTCTGATGATTTTAGGATACTCCGCAAGAGTGAGTGTGTTTGTTTTCTACTTAACTTAAACTAAGCTAAGAACTAAAACTAGATGTGAAAAAAACATGTTACATAACTAAAATAAAAATTAAAAACTAGACTTTAGAAAAAAAGGAAATATTCTGAATTTTAGTATCTGTTAGTACAGTTCGCCTGATGAGGTGTTGATGGATGTGTTTAATGAGACTTTGGGTGTCTACAACATTGCTTTCAAGAAGTTCTGTGTTTTCATACTTGCTCTGATTTTCCTAAATCTTGGTTCTGACATGTGCCCTCCCTAACATTATAAGAGACAGTAATTAAAACTAGACAGCGAAAATTTGTGAAGAAATTCTGAGTGTGCCTATGCTACTGCCAGGTCAGGTGTCAGAAGACATCAGGATCTACATGGTTGGAGCAAAGAACTGCTGAGTTTTAAACAGAGTCATCAGTACACAGCTGTGATGACTGGTTACTATAGTAACTCCTGAGAGTGGCGGGGGGGTGAAACACACACTCCTCTGCACCTTAGGGTCGGACACAGAGGGCAAACAAGAATTAAGCTCTGAAACAAGTGTTTTCCTAGAGAAAACTAGGAAAACTAGCAAAAATTCCTTCACCATGACCGAAAGCCACTTCTAGTCTAATAATTATTAAATCTTCATATCTGTAGAGTTTATTATATTGACGTGGTGACAGTGTAAAGACACCCCCCAATTTCAAATATATATATATATATATATTTGAAATTGGGGGGTGTCTTTATATATATATATATATATATACTGTATAGATAGATAGATAGATAGAGATATATTAGACATGTAGGGCAAAAGGTTTGAGTGGAAAAGAAAGAGAAATTTTTTTTGAAATTATTCTCCACACTCTGGTTTTAGAGCAAGTCACATGACCATTCAGTGGCGGGAGAATTCCATGAAAAATCACATTTTTCAAGTAACATTAAAAACTGCTCTTTTGAAAAAACTACAAAAGACATGAAATCATGGCTTTAGTCAATAAAAGTCCAAAATCTTGTGACCTGTATAATGTTTGAATGATGTTCCTGCGATAAACTATGACCAAGCGGTAGGGTTCCAAAGTGGCCTGGGTTTGTGCCTTTTTTTTGGGATGCATTCCCATTTAAATGAATGGGAGAGCTACAGATCACAGTGTCATCTGCAAAAATCAGGTATACCATGGCCTTCTGCAACTCAAACCAAAATTAGTACATTTAATCCAAACCAAATAACCCCAGGCAAACAGATAAGTGTTGGTGAGGAGCTGGCTAAGATGGCACAATGTCTTTGAGCTATTTTTCACTGTGAAGGAAAAAAGATTTCAAACTTGCATGCATGTTCTCCCCAATAGTATTAAATACAAATAAGGCTTTCATGAAAACACTGAATAAAATGATACATATTTGCTAAATTAGGCTAAAATAGAAGGCACAGAGTGATACTAAATGAAGAGCCATTTGTAAACCATCAGAGTCTCTTCTAAGGAAACAGAGAAACAGCCAAAACAGCCAAAGAGCAAATACATTAAAGTATTTAAAGTTAATTTAAAGGAAATACCGAAATGCAACTAAAGTGGGGTACAGAACAACCTTGGTGCAAACTTAAAACCACAGATACAGATAAGGACACACTGTCTCATTAAAGCAGCATATTCTCCAAACCTTTTGTTAACAATCTAATAATCAATCCGTACAAAGCTTTAAATTGTTTCACAATTTCTTTTTATTTTATCAGCAAATGATGTTAATTAAAACTCATGCTAAGAACATTTTCCAACCCAGTTCAAGAAAATGAAGAAAATCTCCATTAATCTTATAATCAACCATACAAAGAAAAACAATATAGAATGCACGGATGCATGCTCAGTCATCCAGGTAAGTAAATCCCAAAAGGTTGAATCTGTTAATCTGGACGTAGCGTTTTCAGTGGGAGAAACATTCTCCTTCAGTCACTTGGATGAGTGATGAAACATTCCCCACTGAAAACGTCACGTCCAGATGAACAGATTCAACCTTTTGGAATATAGAATGCAAATGATGGTTGATAAATAGCTAGGTATGGAATATGACCACTGGCTAATTAAGGCCAATTCATAGCTAGTCGCCTTAAGGAACTTTATATTGCATGGTAAAGACCCTACGATATAAAAGAAAACCCCAACAATCTAATGATCGATCCCCTGTGAGCAAGCACTTGGCAACAGTGGGAAGGAAAAACTCCCTTTTAACAGGAAGAAACCTTCGGAAGAACCAGGCTCAGGAAGGGTCAGCCTTCTTCCGCGACCGGATGGGGCATCAGAATCAAAATCAGAATTAGCATACATTATTATTCCTAGGGAAATTATGTGGGTTACAGTTGCTCCAGTACAGTAGTAACATTGGAACATGTGTCACCGTCTCCTTCCTTCTCCTCTTCTGTCCTCCACCTCTGCATCCTCGATATGTTTTCTTCCAGATTTCAGCTGGTACGTCTGTGGGTCTGACCGATGAGCCAGCCAGCATCAGGCCGATCAGCTGATCTCTAGAGTAAAAAGCCCGTGTAGTATGTAGGAGTTGTGCCGCGGTCCCGTTCCTATATAAAAGGAACAGTTCCGCGGCCACCAGCAGAACAAAAACCATCTCAATCCACATGATTGAGGGACAGATAATAAAACAGATGAAGGTACAAGTACAGAAAAAAATAATTAGTAAGAAAAAAGCTATACTAACGAGAAAAAGCAGGAGCAACTGTGACAGGCTGCATGCTGGTTGGCGCATGCGCACATAGACAGTATAAAACATGGACATAGCTTGTTTGTTAGAAACATGAAGCCAATACAGAATAACCCTAAGTGTACATTCGGTCTGAAGTCTACCAGATGGCAACAGCTAGCCTGATGCAAACCTATAGATATCTATAGGAAAACAGCTTTCGTTCTTGATCCACCCCTCCTGGTTTTTGCAATCAAGATGGCACCGGTGATAATGCTCATCTTGATGCTACAAAATGGGACTTATGAGACCAATGGATGACATTACTGTAGCTATATCAATATTTTATACAGTCTTTATTCTATACTGTCTAAGGGGGTTGAGGTGAAAGAGTTGTAGTGGTGTATACATATGGGAAGTTGAAAGATGTGAGTGGAGAAGAAAGTTCCCAAGCAGCCTGAGCCTTACTGCGAACTGCCTTTCAGTAATAGGGATAGTTGTAGTGAGAAAGAGCAAAATGCAAGGCAGCACCTCGAAGCCATGTTATCCATCCCCCCTGTTCCTCTTCCTCCACGACCCTGGGTTTAAATGTCTGCTCTTGTGGAGTTTCCATGTGAGATGAACTTTCAGTGGGGATGTCCTTATTTCTTTCCTCCAGGTCTCTACTTTGATGGGGTTCACCTTTATCAAGCTCTTGCACTTTTTTTGGTAGACTCTCATCATTTTGTCTCTCTTCCTTCTGACAATCAGCCAACTTTTTGGTAAGCTCCTGGACTTCCTGTTCCAGAGCTTTGTTATATTGCTTTATGCTGTTCCTGTCAGCTTCAAAGGATTTGAGTTCTTGCAGAATAAATTTGAGCTCCTTAACTTCTTCCTGAATAGCAATGTTTTTTGCTTCAATTTCTCTTTTCAGGCCTTGGTTTTGATTGCTCAGACACTCATTTTCCTGCTTTATCTCACCATACAGTTCCTTAAATTCTTTGAAAGTTTCCAGGGTTGCGTTAGCCTCATGGATGTCATTTTGGAGGGCCTTTGCTGTCTCATTTCATCTTTTTCCTTTTGAAAACTCTCTTTCAGCTCACACATGCTCTGTATTGCAGCATCATTTTCTAATCTCAATGCCTGGTTGTCCTTTTGGAGATGTTCAACTTTTTGCTGCAATGTCAGCTTCTCCATTTCATACTCTTCCTACTTACGGTGCATTTTTTCTTGCAGAACCTCTTCATTTTGTTTCATTTCCATCTGACAATCATTTATCTTTTTGGTAATCTCCTGTTCCAGAGCTTTGTTATATTGCTTTGTTATAACTGTATTTTTGTCATGTTCGGAGCTTTTGAGTTGTTCCAGAATAGCTGTCAGCTCCTGAGCTTGTTCTTGAAGAGCACTTTTCTTTGCTTTGACTTCTTCTTTTAGAGCCTGATTATGGTTTTTGAAACATTCATTTTCCTGCTTCATCTTACAATATTTTATCTCAAGTGCTCTGAAGTTCTCCATCATTGTTTTTGCCTGAAGATCATAGTGAGGAGCCAGGATTTCGTGACGCATTTGATCTTTTTCCTGCTGAAAGTCGCTTTGCAGCTCACATGTGCTTTCATTTGCATCATCATTTTTCAGACATTTTGACATCCTTTCTCTTTTCACGTCATTGAGCATACACTCCACACCCTTGCTCAACTGGTCAAGATCCTCTTTGAATTCTTTACGGTAATCTTCCGAGTTTTTAAGTTGCTCCAGACCATTTTTCAATTCTTGATCTTTTTGTTCAAAAGCACTCTCCTTTGCTTGAACTTGTTGTCTCAAAGCTTGATTTTCAAACTGCAAATGGGCAACACCATAGTTCAATTCTAAATTCTCCAAGTCAAGCTTCTCATATTCTAGTTGTAGTTCCCTTTTTTTTCTTGTTTTTAGAAAACCCATAATCTTTGAGAAGCACATCAATGCTTTTTCGGAGGTTTTCATTCTCATCTTTTAATTCCTTGACTTGCTGGCGAAGATTTTCATTCTCTTCAATCATGTCACTGGGAAAGGAGGATGACTCAGCCATTTTTATAATTTAAGTAAAATGAAAATCTACTACTACTTACAACAGTACTAACTGTGTCTCAAAACTGCAAAAAGTGTCTCAAATTACAGTCAAGCGTATAAGCTGTTTACCTGTTCAGTGAGGTTATAGCTAAATGGACATAGGGTTTGGGTTGCTATATATAGACTTCAGATCAAAGGAATCCTAATAGAATGTGACCCGTAATGATGATGTCATACATCAAACATGTGAGATGAAATCAATGACTGTAGAAAACAGGGATGACGCGACAGCTCCCCAAAAATGAAGCCAAAACGTCTCTATCGCCCCCTGGTGTCTGGCTGCAGTATAGCTCATAAACCCCGCCTCCTCCATGTTAGCGGATGGGACTGGGGTCAGACTAAAATAAATAAATTCTCCTCAGATAAATTTTTTCCAAAGATGCTTTCTTTCGTTATCAGTAGTTCTCATCACGCTGATTTATGTTCAAGGGGTCTCCTTTCTCATAAGTTTGATTCTAATTACTACCACAGTGATGTTAAATTGGGGTGCAACGTCATCATAACAGCTTTGACTGGCAGCTGCAGTCACGGAGAAACTTGCGTATCTCTGTTGGGGAATGGCAGATAGAAGACCTGAGAGGAGGTCCGGTGTTTACGTTACAAAACCACGACCGACTGTTTTAACCAGACAGCCTGAGGTGTTCTTCAGTAAACTGGACTACCCGACAGAAGGACCCGAGGCCCCGCCGCACTTTTTCGGTAAGTTAAACGTGTTTGTAAGCTAATTCGTAACTAACGTCCTGAGCCCTAGCTAGCTAAGATGAGCACTCGGCTGTCGGGGAAACTTGTTTTGTAAAGTTCGTTTAGCTAATCAGTAGAGGTGAATGGATTTACCCTGACTTAAGAAATCAAGAGAAAAGCACCGGGCTGCTCAGTCACTAACTACCTTCGCTGTACTTTTATTATGAATATTATACTGTAAAAGCAACAGGGTTCAGCTCCTGTGCAGAGCTGATTATGAAATATGTGCAAACAGCAACATGTTTTCAGTCTCTTGCACATCTGTAAGTAACACCAAATTTAAAAAAAAAAAAAAAAGCTTGCACTTCAGTAACTCCTCGTGATTCAGTAACTATGGATTAAGATAGCAAAGCCCAATATTTATACATATAAACCAACTACAGCCGTGTGGCAGATTAAGTTAAAATTTATGTTCAATTTTCACACTGATAAATTTTTTGGCACTGACTCTACATCCTTTAAGAGAAATAATTTGAAGCATTAATATTTGTTTTTCAGTACTCAGGCAGCAGCTTAACTGCTGATAGTACCTCCGTATGTTGGAGACCACGATGCAGGAGCAGACTGAACCAGGACTGAAAACCTGCTCCATTTACAAAGCACCAACAACTCAAAGGTAAACATTATATTGGAAAATCTGTTTATATGTGTTGTGTGTGTGTGTGTGTGTGTGTATATATATATATATATATATATATATATATATATATATATATATATGCTTTGTACATTTTTTAATAAACAGCTCATATATCTGCTGTCAGCAGACTGTAGAACTGAAAAAATGTAGGAGTACAACTTCAGATCCTGAGTGTGTGAGGACAGAGAAGGACCAGCTTTATTTCAGATTTGAGAGAAACTCAGTTTGTGATGATTCTGTTCTCTTTGTGATTACAGGAGCTCCACTCAGATTCAGACCTCAGCGCCACCCAGTGACAGCAGACAGATCGTCCAACATGTTCAAATGTTAACTGCAAAATGAAGTGATGAAAACAGAACAAAGGTTAAAGTACTACATGAGCTGTCAGTGAAAGCTGCAGCTGTGTTATTGATAAACTTAACGACAAAAAGTCAAAAGGATTGATCACCCATGTAACTGTGTCACTGTATATCAGCATTAACAGGACCTCGGTTTAGTGTTTCGGAAAGCTGCTGATCTCAGACCTGCAGAGTTTCTGTTTTAAACACTGAATGTACTCATCTGCATGAAGAGCACATGAGATTTTCTCTGACATAATTAAATAAAACCTGATGAAGGTCAAAGGTCATCACTTGTATGTTGAACTAAAAACTGGTGATCTGGAATTCTTTCACTGTTTTTTGCCAATAGTGTGTTATTTACCATAAAGTAATTCCGAGTCATTCATACCAGAGTAACCAGAGAGGATAATATATTTTTAAATATATAACTTTCTACACGACTGAAAACAATATCATTATGTAAAAGTCCAGAGCCTCTGAGGATTATCCAAATATTTATAACATTACACAAACCAAAGGTCTCCATCACAGTGTTCATGAAATGCTGGGTTTATCCATCTTCTGGGGGGGCCTGCAGTGGAGCTCTGAAGATTTCCTTGTGAGGGAGCTGGTGGTGAAGATCACGAGTCCTCCTTGATCCTTGCGATGAATTTCAGTCCAAAGTCCAAAGTCTTGTGACCCGTATAAAGTTTAAATGATGTTTCTGCGACAAAGTATGGCCGATCGGTAGGGTTCCAAAGTGGCCTGGGTTGGTGCCTTTTTTTTCAGGTGCTTTCCCATTCAAATGAATGGGGAAAAATTCAGAAGTAATTAGAAAATACAAATCTATACTAACTCTGGTTTGGATGAAGGATTAAGTAGAAATACACTCCCCAGTCTCGCCTCTGAAGAGTGTGTAAAGATCCACACCCTGCACTGAAAACGCCTTTTTATCCCACAGTTAACAGCTCACACCGGGTCAGATTAGAGGCGCTTAGATGTTTTCTATCCTGAAATAGAATTCAATATTAACACTGGGCTATCCAAAATGAATGTTAATGGAGATTTACAGAGTATTTCACCATTACTGGCAATGTTATGGAAGCTCATTGAAAATATTATTAACGTGCAAGTTCTCCAGAAATGATCTCATCTCTTTGCTTATTTTTCCAGAGGCCAGTTCTGCATCAGTGCCGGGTGAGTACCTGATGTTAATTACATTCAAACTCAGAGAGAAGCTGTTTCTCAAAAGTGACGAACCTACTCGACATTGTAAGATACAAACAACAACAAAAAAGAAGTCTCTGAAATTACTAAAAGTGATTTTTCCTCGTTGTTATTTTAATTTTCATTGTTTTTTTTTCTTTCGTTTTTATTCATGAATGTTAAATGAGGATGAGTAGAAGTTCTTGGCTTGAGTTAGAGTGAGAACACTGCGGCACACTGGCGGCTCCAAGTGGATAAAAGATGTAAATGCTGGAGAAATCTTTTTAATTTTCACAATCAGTGCTCATTATCCAGCTGTATAGTTACTTATGTGTCGAGAGAATCCATGTTCCCCTCTACAGTTGAATAACTTTCCAAAGCCTGTAAGATCAGAGATGTGAAACATATGGCCCTGGATGGTTTGTGGTATCGAGTTTATAGAGGGATAAAACTGCAAAGAAGAAGGCAAATTGTATTAAGCCTGGTGCTTCCTGGTGCTTTCTGGTGCTTGTGTTACAAGTTGCTAACCATGGATCACATGACCAGAGTCTCTGAACTATTAAGTTGAGCCTTATATCTGAATCATCAGTTTTTAATTATCCTTAATGGTAAAGTCATTACCCAAGGCCTCCTGTACTGATCGAAGTAAGGTAGTTAAACCAAAGAGGCGTCTTACAATAGCAGTAGCTCTCTTTGATGAGAGTGGAAAAGTTCTTTCCACTAAAAGAAAGTGAAACACTGAGAGTTTTACATTTTGTTATGCAACAGTGCTAGTGGCTTTGCTCTAAGACAATAGAAGGCATCCATCTTTAATAGATATGGTCCATTTGATTTAATAATAGGGGTGTGTTTTTATAACAACCAGGAGGCATGCGTCTTTGATCATGTGTGAAAATGCAGCCCTGGTATCTTGATTACCGATGTGGTGTTAACCCCTGCAGAGGAGCTGTGTACGCTGGTGATCACTGAGGCCTTTCCCGAAGACTCGGGCCTGTTTAAGTGCGTGGTCCACAACGCCTTCGGCACTGTCTCCTGCTCGGCCATGCTGGAAGTTTATGATGGTGGGAAGTCTATTTGTACGTACCACAATTTCTTCCAGTTAAAAGTTCATATAATGACTCTGCTACTTTACACCCCCTCCACGCAGACCTGGACGAGCAGTTCGAGGCCGAGGCCATTCATCAGGAAGCTGTTTCTATCAGACAAGATAAAGAGGCCATGTTCCAACAAGAGACTTTGTCCCCCAGAGAAAGCAGTGGAGACTTTCCCCCTGGGCTGTCAGACAGTATGAACCTCCCTCCTCCTGAGTGGCCTGACAGCACTATAGAAGATGACATGCCTGTTGCAGAGTGAGTGCATGATGGTCTCATGAACATCCAACAGTATCTACAGTGCTGTGAGAGAGTATTTGCATCCTTCCTGATTTTTTCTTTTGCATATTTATCACACTTACATACTTCAGATCATCAAATAAGTTTTAATATTAGACAAAGATAACCTGAGTAAATACAAAATGCACTTACTTTTTCTGTGTGAACAAATAATTGCCCCCTGAAGCTAATAACAGCTTGTGCCACCACTGACGGCAAAAACCGCAATCAAGCTTTTGTGATAACTCACAACGAGTCTTTCACATCGCTGAGGATACGTTGTTTTAATTCAGCTTCATGGGAGGGTGTTTGATGATGGATGGACTGTTTAAGCTTATCTTGAACTTGAAGGTACAAACTAACAGCTGGATGTTCTCCTTCAGGATTTTCTGGTAGAGAGCAGAACTCATGGTTCCATCAATTACAGCAAGTCTGAAAAGCAGCAAAGCAGCCGGGGACCATCACACCATGTTTGACTGTTGGATGATCATTTTATGAAATGCTATGTTAGTTTTATTCCAGATGTAACGGGACTCACACTTTTGCAAAAAGTTCATTCTACTGAATATTTTCTCATCAAGTCCCATCAAGATGGTTTTGGGGTTTTTTTGGCAAGTGGGAGATGAGCCTTTGTGGTCTTCTTGGTCAGTAGTGGATTTCACCTTGGAACTCTTTCACGGTGACATTTTTGCGCATCGTTGAATCGTGAACTCTAACCTTACCTATGGTAAGCGAGTTCTTTAGATGTTGTTCTGGTTTCTTTTGAGCCCTCCTGGATGCATCGTTGATATGCTCTTGGAATAATAAGTAAGTAGGCCGGCTAATCCAGGGAAAGGTACACTATTCTCCATTTGTGAATAATGGCTCTCATTGTGGTTTGCTGCAGTCCCAAAATCTTAGAAATGGCCTTTTAACCATTTCCAGGCAAATATTCGAAAACCTAAGAAATCAGGAAGTGGGCAAACACTTTTCACAGCACAGTACAAATATTACATAACTCTGATGTCACTGTTTATGCACACTGTTACGTACTTTATGGCACTATTTAATGTGTATGACAACGTATCCCTTTTTTCTATAAAAATACCCTGTTTTTTCTTTACGGGATTTAGTTTTTTTTTTTATATACTGTATGCTATTGGGTATTTCCTTTACGCAGTTGCAGTTCCACTTTTTATCCAGATGAGGCCACTGTTGTATTATTGCATTATTTCTCACCTGATACCGTACAGTCGATACTCCATACTTCTAAGAACAAGCCAAAAGTATGAATGATAATTGATAAGAAAACAATTTCTACTTTCGAAAAAAAAAATATTTAAATTCAGTCACTAAATAGAAATAACGATGCTGAGCTTTCGGAAAAATTAAACCAATCTGCTACACGCGCGCGGTCACGTCACCCCGCGTACTCCTCGCGAGCGCGCGGTGTCACCTGTTGCAGTCCTGCCTCGCGCTTCTTCGCCTCAGTGGAGTTTCGGGGGTCGCGCTCTTCCCGCTGCCAGAGTCCAGCTTCATTGAGTCCTCTCTCAGGTTTAAGGACAGTGGTGTCGAAACGTTTACCGAGGTAAGAAAGCCCCCGCATGCATCTGCACCGGTAGCGGCAATACGCGTTTTTACAACCTGCTGGTAACTTTGGCTGTTTGGACTCCAGCTTGTTTAACTCCGTACTATCGCCGCTTTTTAATCTTCCAACAGGATATTTTTCCTTCCTTGTTTATATCGTGGAAACTTGATATGCCATGTCCTCCTTAAAAGGTCAAACTATGTTTAGAGCGCTTGGAAAATGAACTTTAGTCTATTTAGGGGGTCGGTGTCATTTGGTTGGAGCCGTTTGACCCAGGCTGTGGGGTAGACGTCATAACTGAAATTAAGCCAATTAAGACATTTACGACACCGTCTACTGCGAAACGGTCATTCATCGCTTTTCTGGAGTTCCTTTCAGGCTCTCATTTCTGTGTATACCGTAAATATGTGGCTTTATTTTGCTGTTTAGCTGTGTTTGGTGAGCACAGTCCCCGCTCGGGCCAAGTGGTACCTCAGAATGGGCTATGAGCTCATCAGTACAGTGGTAACTCTGCCCTTCAAGCCACCAGCAGGCAAACAAAATGCTCCATTTTTCAACGGTTTCTCCAGCTGCCGATCATCTGGTTTTGCACTACACCGATATTTGTGGGCTTGTACATTTTTTTGGCATTTTATATATATGTGTGTGTGTGTAAATTCCTTCCAAAGGAGGACTTCTCCATTCTGATGTGTTACAATGATGGGTTTAAGCAGAGACCCAGGTTTTGGATCATGAACCACAAATAAATTCTCAAGAAAAAAATTTATATGATAGGTTTAGTAATAGGCTGCAAACTGAAATGACATCACTTCACTGATGCTGTTCAGTAAGTGTTTTTTTTTTTAGTTTGTGTTTCTTTGATTGTACTCCTCCTTCGTTTCACGTTCAGCTAGAGCAAGTGTTTGACGGTGTGAAGTATGTTTGGCTGTCCAGTCTATATGACCGTCCAAGGCTATGATCTCATCTGTAATGTGAAGAGCAGACATGGCGTTGGTGTCCTTCAGAAACCCCCCCTCTCCCCGGCCTTCCTCTGTGTTACACACAACAACAGTTGTTCAGAAACTGTTGGCAGCACTCTGGCAATTAAGGTCAAGTCGAGGTTCTTTGGCCGCCATCAAGTTGATCTGATTATCGATTGAAGTATTTGATTAGGAAGAGGAAATTATCTGAGGCGCGTGAGGCATCTGTTGTTTTTTTTCCGACAGTAAAAATAACAGCCCCAGATAAATGATGGTGCAGTCTGCTTATTATGGCCGGGTAAAGAGCACTTTAAAATCTGAAAATGAACGGGTGTGTTTTCTTTGAGACACTTTGTGTGACCCAGCTGGCACATCTAGGAGTGACTTTGTTTTCCATTTACTTCCTTTGTTTTCTTTTATTAATTAAGTACCCACACCCACTCACCCCCACTCCCACCCCAAGTTCCATGGCTGTTACCAAAATATAAAGGGACAATGGGAAATGATAGAATCAAAGAAAAGATTCATATTATATTGTTACTGTGTTGCAGTCAGTGATGTCCCATGCATGCCTTTTTGTGTGCGTGTGTGTGTCTGCGTGCGTGTTATACGGGTTGGGTCACCAGTAAAGTGTCTGCACCTGCCAGCCAATGTCCGAATACCAAGATTAATATAGCTTTGCCCACTTAATCGCACAAACACACACACTTTCACAGGATTAAATCACAGACACACAGGCACATACATCATGTATTCACACAGTAGCATTTAAAGCACACACACAAAAAAAACCCACGCATGGATCAACACATTGAATGCACTGTCATTAATTAACTGAGCCTCTGGCAGGTTAATATCCACTTACACAAAGCATGAGCGTTTAACCAGTAGGCCTGAGCAAGGTCTGTTTTTTCAGGCCTTCCTCATATTTCACCAGGCTTGTAGGTATATGACACTATTTGTGTGGATATGAGGAATTAACCAACCAGATCTGAGAAAAATTCATCAGAATCAGCTGATTTCTTTGTACAGTGACTTTAGGTTATTTAACAAGACCGTGCAATGCAGTACATGGGCGTTTGCGGAAAGGCATTGGCAGTTTTTAAAAATTTGTTGTGTTGTTATTTCCCAGCAAATTTCAGCTGTGTACTGAAGTGTACAGGGGGACAGCCAGTGCTGAAAAACACACATAATCTCTGTTAAAAGCTGCAAAGAAATCAGCTTTGTGCCCAGCCCGAATCATGATTTAAAGACCGGATCAGGACTTTGTTCGACACTTTTTTTTTTTTATGACAGAGATGTGACTATTTTAGACAGTTCTTCTGAGCCAGATGGAATAATCATGAATGCAGTTCACAGAGTCTGTTATGAAGCTTATAGAACTTGTTTTTTTTATGCAGCTGTAAGTTACAGTGTGTTGCACATTTAAGGCCTGACAGCTCATGACGCTGCTAACGCCCACACTGGATGTTGTAAATGAGTAAGGTAGACAGCACTGCATAAAATCCATGTAGTTCAGCAGCATTTTAAACAATTATTTTTTTACATGACTGCATTTCATACACGTTACATGGATGTTAGACACACTAACACTTTTACAGCAGTCAGTCTATATTTAAAATTCTGTTTAACTGTATGTGGATTAATCTGAGAAAGGTTAAGCAGAGTTTGCTTCTGTGACGGACACAAACCCATAAGTGTGCTGAGCAGAGGTGATGGCAAACTGGCAATTTAAAGTGTTACACTCTTCAGCCATAACGTTTCAGTCAGCCAGTGTGTGCTATTTACTGATCTGCTGGTGTTTGCATTTATAACTGCCAATAAATGGAAATGTAAATGGGAAGAAAAGGGAGAAGCAACCTTCAACTGTGTTGTGAGTTTGTTCATCACAAGGCACTTTCTAAAACTTTGCAATGAGACAAACAACCAGCTGATCTGAGCAGAGCGCAAAAGAGTAACTACACATAAGAAGTGTCTGGGTGGTCTATATAGGATTTTAAATCCCCAAATATCAGTACTTGTCTTAAAAAACCTGGATCAGTCAGAGTCTACTTTCTAGAGGCAGAAAGTCCACACAGACACATCCATGTCTGTTAAAAACATGCAAAATATTCCCAAACTGTAGTTATTTTGGTTCTTACTGTTGTTTGAGCTCAGTTTTTTAAATTGAAACTCATGCTGTCAGAATTTTGAAACCCCCTCAGATAACACAGTACTGTCCAAAGCTATATTTACTCATCACAGATATAGTACCAAGAAAATTTCTCCTGCTTATCATGTCCACCAAAGATCATTGACACATTCAGTTTTCACCTGTAAAAAGTCAGATTTTATGACTTATGAATTCAGATTAAAAATAAAATGAAAGCCATCCAGTTTTTTTTTTTTAATAATTTTTTTCATCAGCCTCTCAAAATGATTGCAAAGTTGACCATTCTTCAAAGACAGTTTTATATCCTCGTCACAAATTTAAATAAACTCTTTTGCAAACCTCAGTGAAATTTGGTAAAAATAGGCCATAGATTACACACCTCCACTTACAGAACACTTTACACTTGTCTTTTGTGTTTACACTGCTAAGTCTAACATGCTTCCCTCCATTCTGGCCACATACAGTTTCAGAATCTCCCACTAAGCATCTATCAGACGGTGCTGATTCAGATCCAAGGTTTTAGACTCTGGGTCAGCTGATGCTGGCTGGTCATCATGTGCCCTCAGGAGAAGTGCAGAACAAGTGTTTGCAAGTAAGGAAGTGTGTGAGAGCGCGTAAAGAGAGGGAGACTGCTATTGTCATTACTGCTCCTACGTAGCCCAGACTTCGTGGTAGCCATGGGAACAACATTCTTTCCTAGTAGAAAAATAGAGGTCCAGCCAGGCTCGGTATTATAGGAAGAAAACCAGTGAGTGGGCTGAAATGGGAGTAGATATCTGTTCCTTTCATTAAACAGCGCCACTTGTACAGTTTCAGTCATTTTGAAACATACTGTAGTTTTGTTTTTTTTAAAGACTACAAAAATACTTTTTATCATATTTCACTCACTACTTCAAAGACACCCCTCCCACCTCAAATGACTGCACAGTTGTGGTAAACTTGTGTATCCCATAAAATGTATAAAACACCAGACTCCACATTCTGGAGCCAGAAGTTAGTATACGAAGAACATGGAGAGATCGGGGGGTTATTGAGGAAAAAAATCCTTGAATATTTAGGGGCTTGTAGTAATCTATTTTAAATCTAAAGCTAACACACCTGTCTTTATGGCAGTTTCCCTGAGCCTCAGCCAGCCAACCAGTACTCTGAAGAAATCTTTGGACGGAGCGAGGAGGAGATCGCCCTGAGCTCAGAGGGCCAGAGATCCCCAGAGGTTACCTTCCAAGCTTGTACGTCTAGCCCAACCCCACAACCCTCACCCTCACGCCCACCACCGGTGCAAGTCGAGGAGAAAGCCCAGGCGCCCAAGCTGTTCACCCCAAGCAAGCTCAGTTTCACAGTAAGAGTGTTTCTGTTGTCAAATGTAAAAGGCTCAAAGTTTTTTATTTATAATTTAATCATTGCACTGAGACTTTGCATGATCCAGTATTATTCCATGATGAAAATTTGGGTTTTGTCTTCCTTCCAGTCCACCCAGTCAGGAGGTAACAACATGAACCTGTCCGACCTGCCTACGTTCACTCCCAGCGCGTTCCCTCCCAGCGCCTTCAACTATGAGCGACCGAGGCATTTTATTCAGTCTCAGCCGGCCTTTCAGGCACCCAGCTACGACAGCGTGCTGAAGGAAGCCCAGGAAAACCAAAATAACTCCCAGCAGAACCTCAACAGTGCCCAGAAAAGTCCAAATGTTCTGGAGACGCAGAGTCAAACTAAAGCCATGTCCACACAAAGTCAGTCATTTTCTCAGTCAGTGTCAAAGTCCGTGTCAGAGACCCAGTCACAGTTTCAGTCACTGAGCCTCAGTCAGAACCAATACCAGTCAGCCGCACCGCCACAGATCCACATCCAGGCCAATGGAACAGCCAAGAGTTCTCCGTCTTCATCCAGCCTCAGCTCCCCTGTCTCCACCCCGGCTTCCTCTGCTGCACCTGCTATTTCCTCCACCGGCCCTATGCTCAGTCACTCTCCCACCTCCTCCTCATCTTTCCCATCCTCATCTCTTCCCCGCACCACCATGCGCTCCACTATCACCCTCACCCCTAGCGTCCCCAGTGCTACTGGCCTTGGCAGCGCCACCTTACCTGCTAACCAGGACAGCATGTCGGCCTCTGCTGCTTACCTCTGCTCAGTGTTACCCTCCCAGTCCTCCTCCTCTGCTTTCTCCTCCAAACTGTCTCCTAACACCAACCGTCCCCTCTCCTCCACCTCCCCCTCCCGCTCCCCACTCGCACCCTCGAGCCCTCTCCTCCCTATGAGAACCTCCTCTTCTTCATCTGCTCTCCCTCAACAACCTCTACCAGTGTCTCCTTCCCTCCCAGGCTCCCCTCTCTCTTCTTCCTCCTCACCCTCCTGTGTCCCACAGCAGCCTTTCACTCCCAGCAGCCAGAACAGTGTACAGCCTGCTGTGGTCTCCTTACCTGCCAGCTATAAGGGGACGCCAAGCACGTGAGTTGCACGATACCTCAATTTACTATTTGGCATGCACATTATAACAGTCAAGTACAAATTCAGGTTCTGATATTTTGACAGTGAAAATAAACCAAAACACAGAAAAACTATAGCCTCCAAACTGATGATAGAATTGAAACATTTCTGTCACAAAGTTTAAACAAAAACTTCATGAAGGAAGAATTCATCCCAGGCTCTATTGGTTTTTTGTAGATGTACCTAATAGATGGCCACCTGAGTGTACATAGTTTGAAGAACCTGACCTCTGTTCAGAGTTAAGAATAACTTTTAACCACCCATGGAGTTTTCACAGGACTCTATGCAGTCCTGTGAAATCAGTTAAAGGAGATTCTACTTATTTCCATCTCCGTATTTTTAATTATTGAACTCTGCTATAGTAGGTTTGGATGGTAACCAATTCAAAATGATCCTTATTTTATAATGGGCACTCAGTCCAACCATTGTCCTAAAGCTATTTAGCTCTCTTTCTCCCCTGCCTATAATCCAGCTTTCCTGTTATTGGCTGCCTGTACAAACAAAAGATTTGACCAACGGGAGGCTGGAGCTTTGGTGCTCACGGCCCGAGCTGTGTGCGTAAGATGAATATCCGCTCTTACACGACGTGAAGATTCAAGAAAAAGAAACGTAGCACTCTGAAGCCTAAGCTTGTAGCTCACAGTATTTGAAACTTTGGCCATTTTTAGTATGAGCATCCACCATAGTACTTCATTATTGTAATATTTATTGTAGTAAATACTCATTGAAGTCCTCAGAATCTGTGGCATATAATCCTTTCAATTCACACATTTGTGCTTTATTTTATATATAAGAAAAAATGTGTAAATAAAGTAGGGCACAGGAAGTAAGGAGAAGGGTTCAGTTCTCACTCTCCCTCCTTTCTTTCTACTTCACAGCCTTCCCAAACCCATACTGAAGAAGGCTATAGCTCCTCGACCGTCCTCCGCTCGCTCCACAGATGAAGACATTCAAGGTTCCAAAGACGCTCTGATTCAGGACCTGGAAAAGAAGCTTCGCTCAAAGGAAGCCAGGAGGAGAAACAGCCAGGTGTGCCCCCCCTCCTCCACCACACACACACACACACCGTGTCTGTTTGAAGAGAACGCAGTACAGTAGTTTACCAGAAATATCAAAGAACCATTTTCTGTGTGTTGGTTAAAAATGATGTATTCAATTAAAACTTACCAACATGAAGCTTCATTTTTACAGAAGCTGTCTTACGAGGAGCGCATGGCCCGTAGGCTGTTGGGTCCAGACAACACTACCTACATGTTTGACCAAGACAGTCTTTCAGACTCACAACTCGACCAGGTACAACTTTGACTTTCTCCGTTGTGATCAAAATTCTTCAATCTCAAGAGAGCGTTTCAGATTGCACTGATGGGCGCTGCAGGGCTGAAGTTCATGCTGGCCCTGTTCCAAAACCCATTAGCTTTCATTTAGCTGTTAAGTGAAGACCTCGCATTAATACAGTCATTTGGGTTTGAATAGCAGAGCAGGGAGCCAGTTTCCCTCTCAGGGCCTCCTGATGGGCTCCCAAGCTCAAAGTTGAGAAAGCCCAGCAGTATAATCAGCAGCCACAGCGAGCGGCTTCACACTGCCATTTTGACCACATCACTGAGTGTGTGTGTGTGTGTGTGCGTGCGTGGGATTGTTCTGTCAAAAAGCCTGTTGCTCACAGGGCTTTGCACCATCTATTCTCTCTCACACACACATATCATCCTTCCAAGCCAACGAGGTTGTCAGCAGCTTTTTCTAGCTTGCTTTCTGGGAATGAACCTCTTTCAGTACTGACAACAGCACTATTGTGTCAGAACACACACACACACACACACACACAGTTACCCTGCTGTCATTCCTGTTGACCTGTATGAGCTAGTTTTCGAAGCTGAAACCTACAGTGTGATTGTGTCAGTTTATCTCAGTCTGCTTTCTGTTACAGCCAGATTCACCAGAAGGAAGACACACGGGTGGGCTATGGTAAATACAACTTCTGTATTTGCACAGAATAATTAACCAAGGTTTCCTTTAATGTTTTTCCAGCATCTGTGTAGTTGTTTCTTTTATCTGCGGGCTAAAAAAAATCACTTAATAAAATAAAATGGCGATTATTTATTAGTAGATTTGATATCCTTTAATCTGTCTGCTTGCTGCAGGTATCACTGCTTGAAAAGAGAAGGCTGGCAGGTTGTAGTAATTTAATCTAAGCTAGCAGTTTGAGTACAAGGAGCTTGTGTTTAAGCTTGTTTTAAAATTACTGAAGCTGTAACTTTTTAAACATGCCTCTGGTGCATGGGAGCAGCTGAAAATACGGCTTAATCTTGTTCAACAGGTGGTTTGGTACAAGACTCTCAGCTTTTGCCCTTATAGGTTTATAGGCAATGTAGGTAATGCTTGTTATAGTTGGCAGTTATCTTTCACTTTACCTGAGCTCACTGTCTGGACTGCATTTCCACCTCTTTGCTGCTGCTGTAGGTGTGGCAGCTCAAACATAAATAACATCCCTGATCACGGTGTCATTATCACTGTTGGCAAGATGGAAAGAAACATTGGCTGCCCAAGCTAAAATTTGTATTATTTCTGTTTAATTTTTATAGTTTTCCACAAAGACCCCCTCTTTCTTTAATAATATCATATGCTTCCTTAGAGGTGATGCACTTAGGCTGCAAAGTGAAGGATGTTGGGGCATCAAGGGTTCAGTTTAGACAGTTTAGAGTAATTCCTGACTGTGCCTGGCTCAAACAGCCAGCAGCTGACCGTTCAACCTGTTCAACATCCTTTTTTTTGGTCTTAGTTTATTTTTTTTAATTGGCTAAAACTGACTTTATATTTACAGAGTCTATGCTGCATCAAACGCGAAATTATACCATCCCATTCTAATTGCAGATCACTGAAACAAGAGAAAATTGAAAACAAAGCTGTGTGATTATACACTTTACCTCTATTAAAGCCTAGATTTAAAACAAAAGCCAAGCAATTAATCGTTGTGCAACCCAACCCCAGCTGCCTGCTGGTAAGGATTAGAGGAGGCTCAAGTTCTTCGTAGCATATTTGTGATGTCAGTGGACAGAAACGGAAAAGGAGTCGGCGTTAATGCATTTGCTTGTGTGTGTCTGTGTGTGGTCACTAGTGGCCTGTAAAGTTCAATCATTGAAAGTGAGGTAAAGTGAGGTTATAAATAAGTAATCTCCTCTGCAGGGGGAGGCACCACTCGGGCACAGATGAGAGGGGTAACGAAGGATCGGCTATCCAGGAGAAATGTTACGCGCCTCGCTTCCTGCAGATCCCCCCAGACCTCACGGTGGAGGAGGGACGCTTCAGTAGGATTGACTTCAAGGTGGCTCTCTTAAGACTGACGACTTCATATAAAGTTTACTACAACCCACACAAAATGAAGTTCAATAAGCTATTTTTCACTAGCGATGAATCCTGAAAAATGTCTTAATTTCAGGTGGGAGGCCTCCCAACACCCGATGTCTCCTGGTATCTGGACGGTAAAGCCATTCGTCCAGATGACTACCATAAGATGCTGGTGTGTGAGAAAGGGATGCACTCATTCATCATAGAGATTGTGACAGTGCATCATGCTGGTGTGTATGAGTGTGTGGCCAGGAACCGAGCCGGGGAGAGCAGATTTACCATGAGGCTCAATGTAATAGGTAAATATTAGCATACTGTGCTCTTCGTCATGGCGACTGATTTAACAAATCTCAGCTTCTTTCCTCACTGTGGGATAGGACTTAATCACGTGTATCCTCATTCGTCTCTGCAGCTCAGGAAGCGCTCCGTCCTCCTACCTTTGTCCAGAAGATGGTGAACTCCAGAGCTCTAGAGGGCGACACTGTCAGGTTAGAGTGCAAAGTGGATGCTTCCCCTCCACCGCAGCTTTTCTGGAAGAAGGATAAAGACATGCTGCGCATCGACCCCAACAGAATGAGGTGCGTCAACTAAAGTTCAGACTCCACTCTTCAGGTGATGATACCTAGCATCGACTCTGTGATTGCAACACTTTGGCCAGTATGTGTAACTTTACAATCTCTCTCATGGTTTCACTGCAGTCTGTACCAGGACGGGTCAGGCCGCCAGTGCTTGTTGATAGAGAGGGTGATGAAGTCAGATGCTGGCTGGTACACTCTGTCTGCCATTAACGAAGCTGGCATGTCCACATGCAACGCCAGGCTGGATGTAGGAAGTAAGTGTGTTCATTTTTATATGCAAATAAGCTCTGGGAGGCCGCCTCAGCTATCTGCTGTGTGAGATACGAGAGCCTGCTCGTTACCATAGAAGCCCCGGCTGTAAAATCAAACACCAGATGGAAAATGCTGTGTGCCCAGTGTCTCCATGAATCCCGCTCTGTCTCTGGGAACTCATCAAACAAATGGCGCGTTATGTGATCGAGCGGAAACTCAATGAACGCACGAGGCTCCGAGCTGCCGAGGAATACGGTATAATCACCGAGCGATAACTGTGAGGCAAATACAACACAGCTATTAGGTTTCTGCTTTCTCACATAACACCATCTGCTCTGTGGAGAGGTCCTCGATACACAGCAACAATGATCACCTGATTAGCAAACGTGAAAGTGAGTTTAAAGGACTTTCTCTGAACCACAGCTCAGAAATTGGAGCTCATCAGAACTTCACAGCTAAAAGTGAAGACGAGGAGTCAGCTGAGTCAGGAGTGGAATTAGCAGCCATGAAACTGCACTTTCACATTTTTACCTGTATGATGGCATTATACAGTCTGTAAACATCACATTTGGTTAGGTTCCCTGGCTACTCTAGTCCAACTCCAACCCTGTGATGTGAATTTACTTTAATAATTTAATAATTTACAGTATTTTATGGGTGTTAGTTAGAATGCTAACTTATTCATTGTTCTCTGAATGCCGTGCCTTGGAAGAACAATTTTCAAAGGCCAGAAGTCACATATACTTTGCCCACCTAGTGGACAAAAACAGTACTGCGGTCCTTTGTAGCTGTCTGTACTTTGAAAGCTTTCTTCCTGGCAGCGATACATGTAGATGTCACCGACAGCTCTCTGGGAGAGACGTCACCATTCTCAGGGATTTAAATAAAGCTGCAAGAGGAGATTATGGATAACGTCTCCAAAATTCTCAGTTTCTCTTCAAAGAAACTGCAGTTACCAACTGTCCTCTATAGAGGACTGTCGCAAAAGAGTAATGTTTTACCCACCAGGGTGGTAAGTCGGTCATGTGACTGAAAAGTAGGGATTGCACTGGGTTAGAGTGCTACTCGGTGATGACAGAGTTCAGTGTGTGAAAAGGACAGCTTTCATCCAGTCAGATCTGGATATGCCTCCTAACTGTTTCCACATTTATTCCTCTTAATTAAAATGAGGAGCACTTGATTGTGCAGATTTTTTTAAACAAACATGTTTAATCTGGCACTTAAGTCTGTTCTAGTTAATAACATATGGAAGGTTAGGCTAACCCTAACCCTAGACCAGAAGAGTAGAGGTTATCTGATGTCTTCATTTTAAAGGCCTTTATGCTTAATCATTTTTACATTGTTTTTTTTTTTAGTTAGTTCAGCTAACCTTCACCTTCTGTGAAGGTTAGCTGAACTAATTCTGTACCAGCAATGAATTTGTTGATTCAAAGACAGAAGTCTGCAACTACGTGCTTGAAGAGTAGAAAGTTTGCTTTGAAAATATAAAAAAGTAAATTACATTAAGTGATGAATTACTATGTAAAGATGTTTTGGGGTTTTTTTAATTATCAAATTTTAATGGTGACATTCCCTTCATTTTTTTTAGATGGATATGATGAGTTGGTATTGTGGGTTTATCTCATTCGGGCTTGTGGAGGAGAAACATTTTGCATCCATTGTTCCTGCATATATGTGCTAGTCACATATCTGGCTCTGAGCCATGCTGTCCTGTGGTATGGCATGCAGGGTAGAAGAGTTATTTTCAGACACCTGGCATGAGAGGAATTTTTTTCCCCTGAGTGTTAGTAAGATTTGCTGCTCTCGGGGACAGGAAAGGTGTTGCGCTGCTTTCTTTAAAAACTTGATTTATTTAAACTTTGATTTATAATCAATCTGATATTAACCCATCGCTCCGCCTCTCCGCCTCTCCGCCCCTACCAGCCCGCACAACTCCGGCCATGAAGACTGCTCCTGCTGGCTCAAAGACTCTGAAGCTGCTGTCCTCTCTGAGCCACGTCCCTGCTCTGACGGTGGAGAGCCCCGCCCAGCACACGGCGCCGTTGTACGAGAGCGAAGAGCTGTAGACCCACATGCTCACACCCTCCACTAACCACCATGTCAGAACTGTAAAGAGAGGAGCCTCTGACTGTCGCGTCAGGGCCGAAACATGAGTGCAGACTAATAATCATCGCAGCGCGCATCTCACAGTAGTAACACATTCACTAAGCTTCATGCAACAGCAAGGCACATCTGCCATCTGTTCAACACTTGGGTAAAATGATTATGATGCAGCATCGGAGATTGACTTTTTACTTTGAGAAAACTGTGGGAGAGTTTAGGACTTGCTCTCGTCCATGTGCTGCTGTTTGTCACACTGTTTCTGCCCGTCTGTCTATTGGTTGTTTGGTGAGCCTGTAAGTCCCTCTGCTCTGCTTTTTTTCCCTCTCCGTCTCTTCATGTGCCCGTCCTGGCTGCTCTCAGCAGAATGCGGCTCCTCGGTCATGGATGTATTAATAGAGCTGGGTATGTTGTGGCAGAGGCTGCCCTGCTGTCAGGTTTGGTCCCAGTGGGCAGCCACATTACTGCAACACAATCTCCTCCAGTCCAGAAACCATTTTCCGAACGCACATTTCAAGCAATGATCACAGGACACAAGGCCATATGTTACTACATGTACTGAATATTTAAAAGGTTCTTTAACTTTTGCACATTTTAAGTTTTTTCCCATGTCTTATTGTAAAATCTGTGATGGGAGCAGGCCGAGTCAGAAAAACTGGACGCTGGTGCACTGATGTCGTGAACAGTGCATGAAAAGGACAAACATCCGCTGAGTGCATGTGCTGCAGTGCACCCTTCAGATAAACTCATCTATGGTATAGATTAGAAAACAGAACCAAGTCTTCCCACAATCCCACAGTGCCTCTACATATCACACTCACTACACTTTAATCCTGACAGCTGTCTGCTTATCACTCCTCTGTCCATCCATCCATGTTCTTAACCACTTATCCAACTGGGGGTTGCGGGGGGGCTGGAACCTATCCCAGCTGTCACAGGAACAGACAGTAAAAAAAAAAGATGGACGTAGCCACTGTGACGTCATTGATTAGTGAAGTCCCCTACTGAAGCCTTGAGCCGTTTCTGTCTTTGGTGTTTTGAAACAGGATGTGATAAGGGGAGGGGTGAATCGGACTGTGAAACTGAGAACACCGCATGCTTGTGATTGACGCGTTGTTAGCCAATGAGAATATCCTGGACATTCCTCCTTTCTGGCTCTAATAATAACAGTAATTCCATTATTCAGTGTAACCTGAAACTAATGACAGAGTCATCAGGAAAGTGTTTACAGAGGTCACACAAGAAGAAAGCCTAGGGCCATTTTCCCCCATAGCTTCTATACTGTCTTTTTGCAACCATCGTTGCCCCCTGCTGTCCATTTAAAAACAATGCAGCTTCAAAGCAAAGCGTCGGCTCCACTTTTTAGACCTGCTAAAAGTTACGTCCATCTTTTCTGTGCTGTCACGGGGTGAGAGGTGGCTACGCCGTGGACAGGTTGCCAGCGAGGAGAAAGAATTTCTGTACTCTTGAATTACTGCTAAGGATCATTTTTTGTGTGTCCTTGAATTAATGCTACCTGTGGTGTGTCTGTAAAGCGCTTTAAATGATCAGATTCTCTGCTGTTGTATGAATTTAATCAGGTTGAAAAGTTGTTTTCTGATACAGTTTATGTGACTGAAGCTATTTATCAGTGTTGAGACTTTCTTTACCAGCAAAAGGCTGCAAACATGTCTGAAGAACAGGCTGCCATTCTGATACCTGAACCCAAATCTTGCTCTGCACTCAAGGAAACCTTTAAGCTGAACTTTAAACGTTTACATTTGATCACATCTGCAGTGCAGATACGTTTGAACTCCAGAGGAGAAAATGTTTTTTTTTTCCTGTTAAGCATACAGGTGGGTATCAGCATGTCAGCCTCAGTCTCTCTTTTGGTGGCCTTATACAAATGGATTCATCAGATATGCTAAATTTGCGTGCTTACATTGAAACTGCTTGCTATTACCAGCCTGGAGCTCACGTCACAAAAACGAAGATAGAAACTTGTGTTCTGTGGCCAGGTCTGCATGCAAATGAAAATCTGGCGTTGAACCCTGTGGCCACAGCCTCGGTGTGACGGGTGTTTGCTGAGGTCTGGATAAACTACATTATCTGCCTTAACTGTAGCCCCAGGTGTTACAATAAGTAGTGGGGTTAACTGGTTTAGCAAGTTGATCTTCAGTAGGTCACCAAGGCATGCGCCTCAAATGGGGTTAAACGTTTATAAAGCACAGGACTAAGTTAAAATTCTGAGATTTTAAACTGCAGTGTGTACTCTCCTGTACTGTTTGTTGTGAGAATAACTTCTACATATCACTGGATGAATGAGGAATAAAGTCTACACGACCTTGACTCTGCCTCCTGCATTTTCTTTTTCGATCAGCTTCATTTCAATGTCACGATGTCGCCCTCTGGTGGCAGCAGAGGAAACGTACAGATAATGTGACACGCACACACTGGTGAGTCAGTTTATTAAAAACAAGTTGAAGACGATATCAAAATTCACAAAAATGCTGTTTATGACTAAGAGAGGGCTGGATGGTACAAAGTGTTTCTACTGTGGCTGCCACGACCACCGATAGAACTGTTCATCTGCAAAAGCATGATCAGACAATCTACAGGCTTCATGAGCACAGTCATCCGCAGTTATGTACAGAACAGATATGGGCACCAGAAGAAACTGAAGCATCGGCAGTTCTTGGATCAGCTTCTGTTCAGTGGCCTTGCAAACAGAGGTTGCCAGATCAGTTTGAGTTGAAATAGAAAGTGCCCCGCTCTGTGTTAGTGCTGGACCTCTCAGAGCTGTAAGGCACATGAATAATGCTAGTCTGTATATTTGTGATTGTGTCTTCGAAAACTTCAGGAACAGTCTGAGCAGGCCTGTGTGTGACTAATGCCACCGAGCAGGCACTCCCACGTTTGTTTCTTGTTATGCCTTTTCCTTCCCACCTGGTGCTAACTTGGTCTTGCAGTTTTTCACCTAACACGCGCAATGCGATCTGGCCTCCAACCAGCTGCTCTCAACTCCTGCGGGCTGACTGGTGCATCTAAATCGTAGGCTGTGTGCAGCATAAGTCTTTCAGAA
>VUQG01005453.1:0-10212 GCA_015106755.1 Etia nguti | reverse complement strand
TTTTTATTTGCTACATAATATGTTAGGATCAGCTTGCTTATAAAAGCATCCATCCATCCATCCAGCTTCACCATTTTCCTCCTCCCACACACAAACTGAAATCAGCTGATTATAGTGTGCAGGAAGAAGTATGTTTGAGCTTTTGTTCTTTTTTTTGCTCTCAGTCTAGGGTGCAGAGAACTGAAGGACCCTTGTAGCACAAGTAATGACAAAATTACTGTTGTACTGTAGAAATGTAATGTAACGTTACTTTGTAACACATTACTGTAATGACAGTAATGGGTGAAACGTGTTATTTTGTAACGTTTTATTCTTAACACTGGTGCTGTGTCACATAATCTTATCTGGGCCTCCCCTTTTTTGTTCTTGGTCTTCACTGAGCCACCACATTAAAAAGAAATCCTGAAAATGCCCCTGTATGTCTGCTGAACCTCTTAGATGACCAGTTTATTTACCCTCAGTGGGAGAAATTATCTTTTTTAGCAGTTCATGGCCCAGTTGAAAAAATAAACAAGGAATAAAGCAAAAAAATATTTAATCCTATCTTGTAGGATTAAGTGTGATGATAGAACAGTCCCAAAATGTTCTAATTGATTAATTAATTAACTAAATGTATTAAGCATATTCTATTGGCCTTTTCTCTATAGCTTTAGTTTTTAAAAATGACCAGGTCATGTGAAGCAAGCTTACAGTACGACCTGCAAGAAAAGTGACCGATCCCCACTGGCTTGCCATTGAATCTGTGAACCATTTAAAATTTAACAGTTTTCAGATCACAGATCACTCTTAATTAAAAGGCTTATTTTATGTGGGTTTTGGTCACAAGATGCACAATAAAAATTAAACATCATTTGTGTTATTGTGAATGAAAACGACTGCAGCTGCTCAGTATTATTTCAAGTCCAACATGTTTCCAGCTGTGCTTTGATGTTAGTGTCTAGCACTGCTTACTTAGGCACTTTTTGGATGTTTTGGCCTTTTGTCTGAGTCTTATTTTCACTTTGCTTGTCACTTGTACTCTGTGTCTGTTCTGTGTGTGTTTGTGTTTGTGTGTGCACTCTTTGGGTTCAGCACAATTAGGTGGACGATGAACATGCCTGGCGGCGCCCCAGGGGAGGAGCTCACAGATGAGGAGAAGGAGATCATCAACAGTGTGCTAGCTCGTGCAGCTATGATGGAGGCCATGGAACAAGAGAGGATTGAGTGAGATGGAAAACCGTTGTCTCTGTTGCACTGAATCACATCACCCACCATGCAAAGATGCTCACTGAGTTGAACAGCATTTTGGTGTCAAACCTGTGCCAAGTTTGTGTCCCTGTGCTGATAATAATTTGCATGTGCTCTCAGGCGTCTTTCCAGTCGTCTGGATAATATCAAGAAGACAGCATGTGGTGATGGAGAGTTGCGCTGTCTGCTCTGTGGTGCCTCGTTTGGACCACAGGGGGTCACAGCTGTCCTCTGTGTGCAGTGCAAAAAAGTAGGTGGATTTTATTACTTTTTTTGACTTTTCTTTACCACTGCTGGGAAAGTAACATTTACTCAAATACTGTACTTAAGCAAAACTTTCAGGTTCTTTATTTGAACATTCTGTTCTACTTCATCCTTCTACCTAACGGTATTTCAGAGATTTATGTGACATTTTTAGTAACCAGTGCAATTTCTTGATTCATTTAACAGTTGAAGAGTTCAGGTGGTGATTACTGTAAGTCACTATGACCCATAAAGCCACAAAAGGGCGACACCAGTTTGAAAAAAAAATATCTAAAGAACCTGATTAGGGTTTAATATTAAATTCTGGTCAATTATATCATTGAACATGTATACTAAAATACAATCTGATATTAAACATTACTTAAATGAGTGATAACCAACCATTTGGACATCTGCCACATCACAAAAAATGAAAAACAAAAATAAAGCTTATTTAGGACCCCCTTTGTTGTAAGTTAGATATTCTATTAAATAGAATTCCTGTTTCCTGTGTTCTATACTAATTTTCTTATTATATATATTGTGTAATATATATATGGGAAACCATTGGTGCTTTTTTGTGATTAATGATATACAGTACAAGATATCCCATGGCCTTTAGGTGTTGTTCCTGTTTGTGTGCAGTTCACACACAAAGTAGCTAGCACAGCCACCTTGCACTTATGTAGTGTATGTCATGTGTCTTGTGTAACAACTGGAGACCACTGCACATATTTTATATTTGAGTATAATGAAGTTGACTTGGAGATGATGAAGAAGCCAGTCCCAAAAACACACAGTATGCACAGCTAAGTTACAGCTAACTGGCTAAAAGCCACAATTCAAGCTATTGTTGTAGATAGCAGTGTTACACATATTTGCTTTATGGTTTTAAATGATTTAACTGACAGTTAAAATCAACACCGTTTGACATTGTCGATAAGTTAGTATCATGGAATATATTTAGAGCTGAAATTATTTGGCAAGCTAAATCACTTCATTATCTGCTACATACTTGTGGCATCAGCTGAATTTCTGTTTTCTTGCAACTTTCAGGTTGGCTGACCCTCCCATGTGCATTTCAAACCCCATGTTTAGTTCAATGCAGTGTGGGTAATTTCCTTTGACAAGGTCGAGGGGCATGTTGCTTTGCTGGTTTTTCTGTCACTTTACTTTGTCATATAAGAAATAAACAGACAGAGGTGTATGTGCCACTTGTACATCTGAGCCTGCATTCACATGTCATGTTCTTTAACATTTATAAATCAGTTGCATTTTTATTTAAAACAGTACTGCAACCTAAATGTTGGACCACCTTTATGGGCTAAAGAGGCAAAACAAATTGAACGATAAAGAATAGCATAAACAGGCATGTGGTACCCCGATACAGAAATGTTGGCAGAAATACAAAAGTGCAGAGAAATTTGTCAAAGTGCACCACTGGAATGATGAAGTCATTACACTAGGAGAGGCCCTCAATGCATTTCTGCACATTTTTAAGTGAGGTCATGCTAGAAATCACACCAAAAAACATAAAAGCTGCTTCGCCCTGGTGGGGTCAGTGTCCTCTTTGTGCTAGTTTACTATCGCTGCAGCTGCACTAAGCTTCTAATACTGCATCACTAACTTAAGCTTGGTTGTTACTGCAATGACTCACTGCTGATCTGCTCATTCAACTCTTTCTTTGCCAAAATATATGAACTAATTTTACTTATGTCTGTAAAAGTGTGTCAGTAGAATTTAGCTGAGGGTGCAGAGTGACCTTTTTGGACAGCCCAGTCCCCCAAGCCCCACCCATATTGCCAACACTGCAGGGAGCACTCATGCACTTGATGATTTGACAGTGGGACAGCCCTGAATCCTCCCGGGTTTAGCGGAAACATGACTCAATGTCTGTAAATTTGTGACTGTGGACGTTGGGCCTAAGAGTTCAAAAGAGGACCCAAATGCAGCACAAAATGAATTTAACAAACAAAGGATTTGAGAAAAATGTGCGGCAAAATACTAACAGGATACTAAGTCCTCAAACTGAAAAAGGCAGAGATGGAAACCTGGGAGTGCAAGTACAGAGGGAAAGTCATGTCTTCACACTCAAGGCTGAGTGGAAAATGAGATATAGGTGGAAATAATTACAGACTCACAGGAGGGGATTGGACAAAGACAGAAAGGAAAAAACACAAAAATACACATAAGGAAAAGCATTTACCAAAGTAAAACAGTTGTGCCTAGAGCAGAAATGAAAAAGCACAATTAATCAAATAAACATTAAGTAAAAATCAAAAATCCCAGCACTGTGATGTGACTCGGTTGGAAAGCTTACAAACTGATGCATCAGTGCACATGATCCAGTAATGTCAAACAGAATCAGATATCACAGGGGATATTATTTTAATACTTTCTGTACATTTTTCCTATGTTCTCTTACAGCTGACACATTGGGTGTTTACTGTGTTTTCTATATTGCTCTGCAGCTCTTAAAGATGTGCAAACAAATCCGGACATACATGTTGCATTTCAGGGTCTTATACATAATATTCTTTTTCTTGTTGTATTCATTATCTAACAAATGTTACCTGAATTATACAAATATATGTTCTGTGTGCACCTGCCATTGAGGACTAAATCTGTGTGACACTGCAACTCTGTGCATGAGTATGTCTTAATGTCTATTTTTCCTTTCCTGCAGCATATGTGTACCAAGTGTGGAATTTCAAGCAACAGCAGGACATGCCCTGTGTGGCTGTGCCAGATCTGCAATGAGCAGCTAGAGGTGAAGGAAAAGGAATGATGAAGAACAGATTCACCAACCATATTATGCCACTTTGCCATTAGTCTGCCATTAGTCTTTGTCATGATAATACTGTTACACAATGCTGTTTTTATGACGGTGCTGTGTTTGCTGAGGTCGCTGCCCTGGGGAGCCCAAACTCTTTGAACAAATGCTCATTCCTGTCATTCATACAGAATAAGTACTCGGTAATACTGCAGATACAAAGTGGTCATGTTTTTGCATCAAATAAAAGAATTCAAATAAATAAATTGGAGTTAAAATTTTGCCAAAGCACTGGCCCTGTAACACATGTTACACATGTTTGAATTGCGTTAGCCATTTCCATTCTTGCAAAATATTCCAGTGATGCAAATTTTTGTGTTACTGCAGGTACAGAAGCGTTCAGGAGCTTGGTTCTTTAAAGGAAGAGAGCAACTGGGTCTGCCTGCCCCCCTTCCTCTGTCCAGACCTCGACAGTCGAGCACAGAAAACTGCTCAACTCCAGCAGGCTACAGTGGATCACATCGGGGATATGGTATCTTTTTGGAAGTGAATGTTTTTCACATTGGGGCATGGGTTTTCAGATATGCTTCTTAAGAACTGATAAAGACTATAAGAGCTAAATACGAGTTGTCTTTTGATCTTATGCCAGAGATATGCTTATTTTATTTTACTTTTTATTTAAAAGCTGAATTAGTGTATAAACATCTTGGGATGCATCTCCTTGTTTTTGAAGGTGCTGTCAGACACAAAAACTGGAAAAATTGCAATGCTTCACAAATTGCCACCTTCTTGTGGTAGAGGTTTGTGTGCCTTGATCCCTAATGATACCGGAGCAATTTGTCTCTGGTTGGGTTTCCCAAAACAACCTGATTCTAGGTGAGGGCCAAACTGTACAATTCAGAAGATATCAATGGCATGGCAATGGCAATTTGCCCTTGCCATGCCATTGCTATTCAGAGTCTCTTTGTGGTTGTTTTCTGTCTTTTTGACTTGTAACTTTCCACCATGAAATATTGGTGGTCCCTGGGGGACCTGGCAGTCCCATTCGGTAATGCATCTATTGAAATGTAGCATGTTGTTGTTATTCTAACAGTGATGATAATCTTACTTCGCCTCCCAGAGCATAGTGCAGAGTCACAGCAGCAGAAGTCTTCTGGATCAGAACAATGGGAACAGACAGCAAAAACAACAGCTGACAGCTGTAATGAGGGTCATTCCCATCCAGCTGCTGTAATGAAGACAGAGAGACATGTGTCAACCTCCAAACCACCTCAGGCGAACACAGAGCACACAACCCCTACCTCAGGTAAAGTCACACTGCTCCTTCTAAGAATAAGCCCAGCACTACAGGGCTAATTTCTAAATGTTCAAAATGAACACTGATACATAAAAAGACACTTCAGATTGTGTTAACTGCTGATTATGTTTTGTAAAATCTCAAGTACCTGCTGCAGGTATGGAGAACACAAGAGATGGACATGGAGAAAGACAAGAGATATTGCCCCCTCCAGCTGTGGAGGAAAAAAGACCACCTGTTGTCTCCGGCTCTGTTTCATCTCATAAGCCTGTCTCCAGAGTTGGTCCACCTGTTAACCCACCTGCCAACAACCCTGCTCCTCCTAGACCCCCACCAGATCGAACAGAGGAAGACGACAATGACTATGACTCAGATGATGCCAGTAAGATTATTCCTCAAAATTTAAAACCTTTATTTATAGAAGACAAATGTATATTACTTTTATTTTTGCAATGTGTATTTGTGTGTGTTTCTTACAGCCACTCTGGGATCTCTGGAGTTCAGTCTACTCTATGAACAGGAGAACCATGCACTACACTGCTGTATTGTTAAAGCTAAGGTGAACGCTCATACACATGTATGAATAGAAATGGGATAACAACACAAAATAAAAGATCAATTAAAATAGGACAAGATAAGTAATGAAGATTGGAAATGATATATTGAATAATAATAATAATATAATAATATAATAATATATGGAAATAATAATATTATACCGACAGATTAGACAAGACAAAAACAGACCAGGTGGAAGACAAAACAAGACATTTAAGGTGATGGGTGGAAAAGAGACAACATAAAAACAATAAAGTGGGACAAGGTAAAAGGGTACTTGAAAGGAGAAGACAAGATACAGGAATAATACAACACAGGAAAATATGTGCCAAAACAAAACAACTCAGGTCCAATCAAACTAATAAGGGACAGGACAAAATGAGACAAGAAGAACAAGAAGGGACAATTGGGACAAGACATGCCATGTCAAGAAGAAATGAGAATAGACATGTCAAATGGGACAAGAAGAAATAAGATAGGATGTGGAGGTTAATGGTTTCACCATCACCATCTGAGCATTTTGAAACCAGATGTCACAAGCACAGAGATTGAGTCTACTTTATGACTTGTCAATCTCAAAGTAGGCCACATAGAGCATACAATGCTTTGTCATCATTGTAGACACTAATGGGGGCCGCCACTTAGAAACTAAACATGATGTTGTATTCAAGAAGATTTGAAACGATTGATTAAGGCCATAAAATCAATAGGAAAATGTTTACTGAGACAAGGGAGCTGAAGGCTGTTTTCACAAAGCCTTTTTTTGATGACTGGGAGGTTTAAAACACTTCTGACAGGCTTCATTTTCATACCTAGAACTTACATCCATATTTAAATACAGAGTATACACAAGACAGAACAAGATAAAATGGGATATAAGAGAGAGGTTAACAATAAAAACAAACAAAAATAATAATATTTTCATCCCGAATGAATCCAAGCATTGTGTTTCTTGTTTTTTTCAGGGTTTAAAAGCAATGGACTCAAATGGACTTGCAGACCCTTATGTTAAGCTGCACCTGTTACCTGGAGCCAGTAAGGTATTTACATGCTTGCTTACTTATTTTACTCATTTAAGGAGTAAGATTTTAAAAACAACAAGCTAAACTTTATGTACAAATAAATATGGCAGAATTGCCAGGAAAATGTTGCCTATATACAGGGTGGGAAGTATTTATTTGATTCCCTGGTGAATTTGTAAGTTTGACAGAACTCTACTCCCCCCCGCCCAACACACACACCATCCCCCCAATAATTCTGGCTCCAACAGATTTGCTGTGTATCTGTGTGGCTCTCAGATTACAATCAATCAGTTAATCATTTTTTAGATATTCCTTATCTTAACTTGTTATGTATATAAAGCACACATGTCCACAAAATCAGTTTCTTCCATTCCAACCTCCCCATTACCATGGGCAAGAACAAAGAGCTGTCAAAGGAAATCAGTGACAAGACTGTAGACCTGCGCTAAGGCTAGAATGGGTCACAAGACCATAACCAAGAAGCTTGGTGAGAAGGTGACAACTGTTGATGCAATTATTTGGAAATGGAAGACTATAAAATGACCATCGATCACCTTAAAGCTCAATGCAAGATCTTGTCTGGTGAGGACGATCATGACAAAGGTGGTGAATCAGCCCAAAGCTACACGGGAGAACCTTGTTAACGATCTGAAGACATTTGACACCACAGTCACCAAGAACACCATTGGTAACACGCTACATTGTAATTGAAATGTTGCAGCGCCCGCAAGACACGTGGATTACCTGTCCATTGGGTACCATAAAATTTTGGATGACAACCTCCTTCCCTCAGCCAAAACACAGAAGATGGATCATGGATGGATCTTCTAGCATAACAATCACCTACAACATATCACAAAAAAGGAGTTGCTAAAGAAGAAGCACATTAAAATCATGGAGTAACCACACCTGTCGGCAGACTTCAATTATATAAAAGTTCCATGGAGAGAGCATAGCTTCAAATTGCCAAGGAGCAGCCGAGAAACCTGAAGGATTCAGAGAGTTTTGTAAATATGTGCAAATGAAAACCATGAAAATTTAAGACTGTTCATTTCTTTATAATTAAGAAAATTTATAAATTCAGCAGAGGATTATTTAACAGTTTCACCAACTGTATTAATTTAACAGAGACTGACATTAACATGAAATTGGAGGATTGGCGGTATGCAATGTGACCCAATAAATGTAAATACAGTGTTATACTCTTAGTTTACTTTAGATTAAATGGTCTACTTTGTTTACTAGAAAGCTCCTAGTGATAATCCTATTTGAGAAGAAGGTGTTTTGGCGAATTTATTTGATTTGAAATGCTCTCATATTATATAATATTGCAATAACAAATCGACTAATGCTCATAGGCTTAAATTTAGGTTGGCTGGTACATGACTTATAGCAGTACTGTGTCATTTTGAATAGACTGAATAATCAGTTTGCTTGGCGTGTTTGATGTTCTGATGGGCATTGGTTCTCAGTTATTCCTCAGTTTCTTTTATTACTTGAGAAATTAATCTGAATTTCTTGTCTTTAGTCTAACAAGCTTCGTACCAAGACACTTAAAAACACCTTGAATCCTGTTTGGAATGAAACCCTAGTCTACCATGGCATCACAGATGAAGAAATGTCACGCAAAACCCTCCGGTATGAACAACTTTTACATACTTTAACACTGATTTACTACTTGCATCAAAATAAAGGCTTTCATGGAGCACATCGTTTGTTGTTTGCAGGCTTTCAGTGAGTGACGAGGACAAGTTTGGACACAATGAATTCATAGGAGAGACCAGAGTGGCCCTCAAGAAACTGAAATTTAATGAGAAGAAGAACTTCAGTGTTTGTTTGGAGAGAGTGATCCCAGTAAGTCTGAGGGCAAAACCGACAATATGATGATGCTGAAATGCCTGACATGCGAGCCAAAAGCTAAGGGTTTAACCTGCTCTAAATGTTTGTTTAATAAGGCACACAGTTAGCTATTGTTTTTCTCTAAGTTTAACTCAGCACTGGCAGATGAACTCACAGCACAGCTCAAGTACATGAGACGCAAAACTGAGTACAGATCACAAGAGATGTCAGTGTTTTAAACTGTGAGTCACACATTATCTGAAATGAAGGTTACACATTGTTTTGTATTTTGGTGCAAAACAGCATCTTAGAGGATGACAAAGCAGTTCAGAACATCTTATCTTGTTCTTTCCTTGGACATTTGAGTAAGACACTAGTAACTTGCTGCTTCCAAAGTTATAAAGTGCTTTTGCAATGGAGTGAAATCTTCACTCTTCTTTTCTGCTCAGTGTAGGTACGTGGTCAGACTGGGGCCATGAGATTACTCATTACAGTGTAAGTGGTTACCTCAGGGACACAGCTCTGGCTATAGCTGCAGAAGTCCCATTTTGCTTCTGTTTAAACTTGCTTAAGGGGCAACAAATCAAAAGAAATCTAATTTAAGGGGGAAGCGAGTTAAAACAGCCTGTTTCAGATAGTAAATGAACTGAGAGTTTGCACCAAGGCTCAGTATAAAACAAATGAGAATCTTTTTAAAACCACAAATCATCCAAAGCTACTTTGGTGTCCAAGAATACATCTAATATATTAGTTCCCTTTTAAAAACACTAGTATAAATTGAACTCTCAGTATGTACAATTTCGTGATAGGTCTGTCTGCTGATCCTCTGGTAGGATTAATACCTTCAGAGGAGCTGTTTTAAAACAGTTATTATTTACAGTGGCTTGCAAAAGTATTCGGCCCCCTTGAACTTTTCCACATTTTGTCACATTACAGCCACAAACATGAATCAATTTTATTGGAATTCCACATGAAAGACCAATACAAAGTGGTGTACACGTGAGAAGTGGAACGAAAATCATACATGATTCCAAACATTTTCTACAAATAAATAACTGAAAAGTGGGGTGTGCGTAATTATTCAGCCCCCTGAGTCAATACTTTGTAGAACCACCTTTTGCTGCAATTACAGGTGCCAGTCTTTTAGGGTATGTCTCTACCAGCTTTGCACATCTAGAGACTGAAATCCTTGCCCATTCTTCTTTGCAAAACAGCTCCAGCTCAGTCAGATTAGATGGACAGCGTTTGTGAAC
>VUQG01005452.1:101666-114716 GCA_015106755.1 Etia nguti | reverse complement strand
AAAGGATGGTGTGGTTAGTGGAAAAAAAAAAAAAAAGAAAGAAAAGAATGAAGAATTAAATCTGTTGTTTGCGCTTTTGGATACCTCGACAGGACAACCACCATGGCGTAGATGTCAATGGCGCAGTCTGCGACTCTCTTGAGAATAAACTGTTCATCTGAAAAATGAAAGCACACAAGTTTAGATAATTAGAAAAAAAACAAACATTTCCTAATAAGATGCCAAGATGGCATTTCTAAACTGTCAGATATGACTCATAATATAGTCAAGTTCAAATCTTCCAGGTGAGCTGAAACACCTGCAGTCACACACACACACACACACACTCTCTCACCGATGATCTTCTTGCCATGTTTGATCAGCAGCTCCTCGATAACCCCTCCAAACTGCTCAATAGCTTTAACTGTCTGGAAAGCAGAAACAACAAAAAGTGCAGAGCGTTAGGAAACATGCGGACTGTAGCGGAAAGTAGAAAATGAAGGCAACGCAGGAAGAAATGTTCCATTAGCAAATAAAGGGTCCTCTTAAAACTGCCGGGCACCCATTCAGTCAGCCTGGCGCTGTTTTGGGCCAGCCACTTAGATGGGTTTTTCTCATAAATAACAGTCGATCACATACAAATGATAAGAAAAATAACACACCAGTTCTCCGCTGTGTGCCAGCTCAGGATGCACAGTCCCTTGCAGCGTCAGACCTGTGCTCAAACCTGCCTTCCTGTAAAGAAGAGAGGACCGTGTTACATAACACACAACAAAAAGTCATTCTCAGCGACATCGACAGCATCGTTCAGCCGTCCGTCCGAGTCTATGATGGATCTGTTGATCCCAAACAGCAACCTCGAGGCTCCAAGTTTAAGCCCAAAACTTCTCAGTCTAAAGGCCAGCCCTCACAGACTCCCATAATGCAGTGCACATGGATGTTTTTTAAAAGCTAAAAGTTAGGTGTGTGACAGCACCTGTGCTGGCACGCTGACACTTTGGTCAACTTTGTTGTTTTAAATGAGCTATAAAAATTAATTTGTCCTTATGATAATAATTATAACAATAATAGTAATAATAATTCCTGCTTTCTGATATACAGCCTATCAAAGAAGTTTGTACTCCAGTTTTCGTGAGTAAAATGTAGTCATGCATTGTTGCTGCCTGGTTGGAAAAGTCCCAAAATTCCCAAATGGTGATGTTACGGTGGCTAAGACCATCTTTTATATACAGGACTGAGGTTGAGGTACAGGAAGCTGTACAGTTAACCATGTTTAAATTAAATACAGAATAAAAATAAGCCAATAAACACCTGGTCAAACTGACTGAAACCTGCAGCTGAGGCTCTATACAGACGTTATGACAAGTTTATGCTTAAAAATAAATACACCGAGTCTGATAGTCTCTCCTGTTATGCGTTCAGTGTTCGACTGTTTGTTTTTAGCCGTTCGTTATATTAATCAGCACAACCAGCACAATGCAGCACAACACAACACCTTTGTGTGCTACTGTTGCTAAGAAAAGGCCAGAATGTACAAGCAAGACTGCCGACTCTGACGTGCAAGCAGCTTTCAGTGTCTCCTAGAGTTGTGTATTAGCAGGGCAGGCGGAGTAGGAGGATAAATGATCTGCACCACAGTTATTTAAGCCTGTATGTCTGTGCTATAAAAGCACTCACACAGCCTCTGAGAGCGTTAAGTAAACTGTTAAAAGGAAGTCTTCATTAAATTAACACAAAGAGAGGAGGAAAACACACTTTTCTGCCTCCTCTGTGTGTGTGTGTGCTGCGAGTACACAAGTGTAAGAAAATCATTTTCACATCACTGCATTTCTCGGAAAGAGGAAGAGTGCAAAAAAAATGTCTCCATTTCTATTAATCTGATGGCATAACTGCTGTATCTGTCGACATCAGCCTGGAACCTGTATCACTTCTTCAGGTCACGTTCTATTTTTTGCAAGGGGCGCCCCCCAACGCACACCCACTGCCTTCCAGACATACAGAAAGGAAAAACATTGTTGCAGAAGCTAAACCAACCTTTTGGCTCTCTTGGTGATTTCTCCTGCAAGCACGCCGGCGTTGCTGATGGGGCTCTTCAGGGCCTTCTGCAGGCTCTTCAGCTGGTTTCCAGCATTCTGCAGGGAAGCACAGACAAAGACATGCAAACTGGTGAGCGAAGGGCTAAACATAGTCAGGAGGAGCCAGGGTTTATCTGGGTTGCTCAATCTGCAGTCATATGCAACATGTTAAGAACCAATACTTCCTGATAGAGAGTGAAGAAAAAGTGAAGTGCAGAGAACGTGGATATGATACAGAACTCAAATGTGAAATGTGTAGAGGAAGTTGCTTCTTATCACAGAATTTCAGAATTTTATACAGCAAGCAGAATCCACTTCCTCTGTACTTTCACAAAGCGCGCACACACACACACAAACACACACAGAGGAAATTTCTGTGTTACCTGGAAGCCATTCAGAGCAACAAAGAGCCTCAGGATGTCGTTTGTGCCCTCAAAGATTCTGAAAATTCTCAAATCCCTCATCACTCTTTCCACTCCAGCGTCCTGCAGAAACAAACACAAATAAAAAACATGATGGGCTCCTTTGCTTTTCAGCTCCACCTCAATAAAGCACTAAAAATAACAAAAACTAAAAGCCCTAATAAGACAGAAGGAATGCAAATATTGAACATTTTCCGAAGTTAGCGCTCTTGACTTCAGTCTTAAGTCTTTCCCATCTCTGGCATCATTTCTTAAGCACACGTTCCTAACTCATGTCCATTTGACGCGCTGAAATAAGGTAATGAAAATGAACCGTTAAAGAGGAATAGAGCCGCTTCTGAATTCTGTATGTGGAAACCAGTGTGCATATTTTAAGCGGCACAGAAATGAAAATGTACACCAGCACACTTTTGACTTGGTTTCCTTGCTGAAGTGAAACCCTGAGTCAATACGCACAGAGCGAGCAGAACCGCTAAAAGCCTGCTGCATTCATCCCCCCCCCGCTGCTGCGCAACTAATTCCACTATAAACTGGCACATAACACAAAGGAAGTGGAATTATTTTAAACAGCTTTACATCAAACAAATCCAATCGTAACTAAATTATACAAGTACAAGTACAAGAGTGTAAATGATTGTTTACAGTGGCTAAACTAAACTTTTTGTTTTTTAAAAGTCATAGTACATTTTCCTCCATGACTGAGCACAATTTCCACTGAACTAAAAACAAACCAAAGCAGCAAACTTATTTTTTTTTCTCTTCTGCATTGTCTGGTTTATTTTAAGCAGCACAAAACTGTTTACACAGCTCTACCACGCCCCCGTATCTTCAGCTGGTTGTTTCCAGTCTATTCTAGTGAACTTCTTGCTTGATTTTTTTTTTTCACTCGAGTGTGGTATCAGTATTTTCTGAGTGTGTATGCCGCCTCGCCTGTTGCAACTACATGACTCAATACCGCAACAGCAAGGCGAGCACCTGCCACCATATACAGTGCAAAGGCTTCTGAGAAGTGTCAGCCACACCTGTGCATCTTTATTGGATAAGAACAATCATTGATTACATCATTACTTCAGTTTAAAACTATAAACATAGATAGACGCCGTTAGCTCACCATCATCATCATCACAACAAAAATTGGAAGCGATCTCCTGCGGATGGTTACGTGGACATTAAACACACAGTAACCAGAGTGGGAAAACGATTTTATCTTCCAGTGCACAAAACAAGGAAATGTGGATCCTTTAGGCGCATCCTTGTTTGAGTGCTCGCCACACCTGTCAAAGGCTCGCCAACGTTTACTGACAGCCGTGTTTGAGATAAAAACAAAAACCAAACAGAAGTGAAGCCAAAAGATGAGCGCAACTATCAGGAAACCGTGCATGTGAACACAGTCAGCATACATCCAAAAACAAATCTACACACAGTCCCAGTGATGACACTGCTGATGTTTAATGCTTGCCTACATGTTGTAGGAGCCTTTGTATTTGTGGCTGCACAAAAAAAAAAGAAACAAAAGCGATGTCTTTAGAAACATCTGCTTTTAGAAGTTTTTGGCCCACATTTTCATAGAGGTAATCATTTTAAAACAACCCCAGCGGTCTCGATTCAGGTTAAACTCACCCGCAGCTCACTTCATTTCTACTGTATAGAAACCGGGACATTTATGGATAGTTTGGACCAGAGCAGGATAAAAGGAAAAATTACCCAGGTTAGTGCATCAGGAGACCGAGTTTTCACTGATACGCCATCCAAAAAAAAGAGCCCGACACAGAGATGAGTCCGATGCTGATATTTGGTGATTGCAAACGTATAACAACATCACGTTAACATAATAAGCCAATATTTCTTTCTTTCAAACACATCACATCACAAACAGCATAGCGCCAAGCAGGTTATGTTTTCGGTAGTGTGTGCGTGCCTGTTATTCTGTCTGTATACACAGCAGGTGTCAAAACGTTTTGAATGAACTCTAATAAAACTTTGTAGGGGTGTAGAGCGGGGTCATGTTACATCCACCAAGGGGTTGAATATGGAGCTGGAGTCTGTTTGCACAACGCAAACCGAAACGGTGAGGTCAGGTTGAGTGAAAGAAAACAGCGCTGTTCCTGTAATCACCATTAAAACCTTTACTGGGAAAAAGCGAGCGGGAGTCCTTCATCAAACCACCTGATCAACAAACTTTGACATGAAGAAAAGCAAACTTTGTAGCTGCTCCATCAACCGCCGTTTGTTTTACAAACAGGAAAATCTGCAGTAAGCCTCCAGAAATAAGGCTACATTAAAATCTGCAGATGAGATGTTAACTTGGTCTGATAGCATGTTTAAATTATACAGCTTACTGAAGGCTGATGGCAGCCGTGCATAAAGCCATAACTGAAGCAAGCAGGGGTGAGTCTAAAGGAGGGCATGAGGTGTACTAGACTATGTACTATATATTTCATCCCCTTTGTAACACTTTTCAGATTAAAAATGAAATAATATAAAATATTGTCTCAAATAAATTGTGTTAATATTTAAAAAATCTAAAAATCCAAGCTTTTTTTCAAAAGCCAATAAAAATGTACACGGGCCAGTAAAACTCTGAGCGCCTGACCTGATGGATTTTAGGTTGGACAGTGAATTATTGTTAATATTAATTAACATCTACACCTTCATAAAATGTTGTTTTTCAGCAGCACAAAAACATTGCATCAAAGCACAGGGCAAACTTCAGAACGCTGATATGTTCACTTCTCTTTATTGCAGCCACCACATCCCTCTTTTAAATGCTTACAGCTGCCTAGTTAGTTAGAAATACGCTGTATAGTATAATATTATATAATAAGGTCAAGTTATTTACAAATCAATGCCTATTATTCATTACCTACTCCTACATAATGTTTGTGTAATCAATGCGAACGTCCATCATGCTCCCATATCTGATTTTTACTGCACTAGTACACCAGCAAATAGCTAAAGTCGTCCAACAACGTCGACCTGACAATGAACTGGTCAGCTAGTTGTAACCACTAACTGGGAATGGGACAAGAACAGCGATGACTCTTTTTTAATAATTATTTTTGGCCTTTTACGAAAGAAAAATGAAAAGCTGAGAGGAAGGTGGGGAGCTAGAGCAACAAGAGTCGCAGCAGCTGGCCGCCCCTCCCTGAGCCTGCTTCTGCTGGAGCTTTCTTCCTATTAAAAGGGAGTTTTTCCTTCCCACTGTCACCAACTGCTTGCTTATAGTGGGTTGGTTGATTGTTGGAGTTTCATTCTATTATTGTAGTGTCATTACTTTACAATATAAAGTGAATGCTGTTGTGATTTGGTGCTACATAAAAAAAGACTAGTCTATACACAAGGTTTAAATTCTGAGTATCGAGAAATTCCTGAAAGTTTTATCTGCTTTTTCACCCTTTTTCACCAGGATGTTAAATTCTAGCTTTCAAAAACACAAACTTTAAACTTCTCAAATATATTTTTCCCAAGCAGCTTCTCGTGTTACCTGGTTTGTAACTAACAGGATGTGGACTGAGGACTCACCTTCATGAAACCCATGCCGCCCATGACCTGAATGCTCTCGTCTGTCACAAACCACGCTGCTTCCTGTCTCAATTTGAGGGTGGGGGAGAAAAAAAGAAAACACAAAGAAACACAGAGATGTAAAAGACGTTTAGCACTGCCAAACACATTATCACATTTCATCTCACATCAGTCAGGACACATATGCTTCCTCTATTTACCATCCTTCTGTCTTCCACAGAAAAAGGAACCTCATGAAGATTATGAAATATAAGTGCCATGTTGCCCACTAATGTGTGCTAACAGAAAAGTCAAAGCCAAACATCCTTAAAGGCTTTCTGGTTACCGCAGAAGCTGAAATAAAAGGCTTGCACTACAAACATTAAAGTGCTCCAGGAAAAGGACACAAGTTTCTTACAGAGGCAAAGATCTTGCTGATGGCAGCTTCGATTTGGAAGTCGGTTGCTCCGCTGTCCATGTTCCCACTGATCATGTAGGCCATGGACTGAGAAAAATCACAGAAGCAATGGTACCATGAGTTTGACACCTTTTTCATAAAGACAATCAAGTGTGAATTTAATTTGAATTCGTGTTTAAGGCATCGTCACATTAAAAAAAAAGGCATCTCATCACATTCTCTGTGTTAAATAAAGCTGACTGGCAGATTATGCTTGTTGACAGTAAAACAGGAAATCAACCACGATGTCAAGATAACAGCAAACTATTAATCAGCAGGGTTCTTCTCAGAACCTGCACCACACAGCTCAGCGTGGCACCAGGTGAGGTAGCGTTACAGTTTCGTGTTGTGCTGTCTGACCTCTGCGACGTACTGCAGCATAGTCATGCGAGCCACCTTCTCCTGGATGGCTCCGTAGTTGTGAATCTTGTTCCCAAACTGGGTTCTGTTGGCTGCATGGTCCGCCTGATGAAAAGTGGAAAAGCAGAGGCCGCTATCAGACCGCAATTGATTATTTTAAGTCAAGAGTTCGACTCGAATCTCGAGATATGAGGAAACAAGATTTTGCAAGCTTTTTTTTTTTTTTTTAGCAATCGTGCCCTGAAATGCTGTTGCTTTCTAGCTGTTGTTTTTTTTGTATGAGAAGAGGAAGTTTGATGGGGCTGCCGGTCACCACAATAAGGAGCATGATCAGTGTTGTGGTGAGGTGCAAAACTAGTGGCAATCTGTCAAAATGCCACGAGACGTGAAAACAAACAACAGAGCTGAAAGGAACCGTGCTTTCTTTAAAAGCTTCACACGTTAAGATAAGTGTTAAATTAGGTCGCAAGTGGGCTCACTGGCTGCACGACATTAAACAGTGAAAAAATGAACTTCTCTTTATCAACATGTGAGCAAGTCATTTCTCTAAGTGCATGAGAACTGGCTCCCTGTGCCTCCTGTGCATGAGATTCTCCCTCAGTAAAAACGCTGAGGGGGCAGGAATTCCCCCCACATTAACTTTTCACAGTTTTCTCTCCTGCCGACGCAACTGCTCAAATAAAACAACCACGTTTTTCCCCCCCCGGGCGAGAAATCCCTTCAGTCACAGCAATAAAATATGCTTACTGCAGAAATCATTTGTGAAACTCCTTTACTCCTTAACAGATTCCTCCTCCTTAACATTCTTTCTGAATGAAACTTTGCACGAACATCGCCACACACATTATGTTTTTAAAAAAAGATTTATTAGAAATCCAAATTTGATTGATTTTTGTTACGTTCTCTGTTTCTGTTTGTCTCATTTGTCTCAGAGTTCAATTCTGCTTTTATCATCATTCATGAGAAACTGCGCCTCGGCTTCCTTGACCTATGGCCTCATTAAACGCTTTCAGTAAGTCATTATGCTCTCAGCTGTTAGTTTTGAGTCACAGCAGGATGTTCATTTTGTCAGTTATGGTTGTATTTATATTAAAGCAGACAATAAAGCAGGACACGGCTGCATGTGACTGTCAAGTTGCTACTAAATAAGTGTGCGTTGTATTGATTTCTCAGTCGCTCAAACATTCAGTTTTTAAACACCAAGACGGCCAAAACGGTCAGCTCGAAGCTTCAAAACAGGACTCCATTAACCAGTGGGTGATGTCACTGTGTCTATGGTCCTCTACTCTTACCACCATCTACTGTTAAAGGCTTATAATTAGGACGGTAGCATTTTAAATTGCTTTAATAAACATAACATTGAGTTTAAGTAATTTAAGTTAAAAAAAAAAAAGAAAATCTGACTGAGCTGAAGATCTGCTTCAGCTACTCAAAAAAGCTGAATCCTCTGAGTAGACAGAGCCGAAAAGAGGCCTTCAGCACATTTAAGCTCAGCAAGAAGCAGAAAGAGGCCACAAAGAGAAGGGGAATTTCCCACTAACCCACAACGAAGAACAAAGCAAAACGAAATGAGTTGCAACACAGACAATATTGGTTAAAGATAAGAAACAATGCAGTAAGTGGGAAACCTGACAGCACATATAGAAACTAAGCCATAAGTAAAAGCCATAGGCTTCGAGAGAAGAGCTCCGCTGCTGCGCTTCACCCACTTCCCTTCCAGTCTACACTTATGGAGCCTGGAGGTGATTCACTCACAGCTTTGGCGATGGCACTCTTCATGGTGCCGGAAAGGGCGGCCGCCATGCCAAAGCGGCCATTGTTCAGGATTTTCATTGCCACCTTGAATCCTCCTCCGACTTCGCCCAGCAGGCACTCGGCCGGCACTCGCACGTTATCAAAGTAGACCTCGGCCGTGTTGGAAGCCTTGATGCCCATTTTCTTCTCCGGAGGGCCACTGCAAGAGAGAAGTAAGGTTAATGATGACGGGAAGGAAGAAATAAAAAAAGCTTAACCTTAAGAAGTTTCATCCATAACAAAAAGTAAGGGTTTAGTGGCAAACAGTCTGCTAAATTAAGAAAAGGGGCGCTCACTTTGTCACTCCTCCAAAGCTCCTCTCCACAATGAACGCAGTGATCTTGTCCTTCATCTCCCCGGTCTTGGGGTCCTTCATGGGCGTCTTGGCGAATACGGTGAAGATCTCAGCCAAACCTCCATTGCTGAGGAGAGACGGTTATTAAGAATGGAGTGGCCATTACTGTGTGTCGCTGGATGCACTGTGTAATTCTGCCCCCTTGTGGTAAAAGCACGAAAAAGCTTCAGCTGTCAAACAGTCAAGCTTTACTTTGACATTACTTTTCAAAGACGTCAACTCTAAAAACAGGAGCTATAAAAGGACTAAACGGTGATTCGGACACTAATTAAATAAAAGATTTTTTTTTTTTTAATGCTACAAGTAAGCATAAAATTAAAGCTCCCCTCACTCACAAATATAAGACGGTTAAACTACTTATTCATATTTTATTCATGTATGACACCAGTCAGCTGTTGCTTCTAAGCAATCACACAGCATCTCGCTATTACTGACAGACAGTAGCACGTACTCCCCAGTCTTTGTGTAACAGGAAGTTGTACTCAAGCGAGAGAAAGTGAGACAGGTGACAGCTGCACTAACCACTGTGGTTGTGCATTGCTTTGATGGGAGAAAGCGAGTGGTTGTACAGAGGGTACACAGTCTTATAACCACCAGAACAGACTTGTGTATAGTGCACAGTGTAATGTGTCTCAGCTCAGCAACATTTTGAAAACCATTTAAACATATACAGAAGAATGGGATCTAAAGCTCTTAAACATATGCAATAACTATGGAGAGAACGTTTAACCCTCCTCAGCAGACTGTGCTGTGGTTTGTCCAGTTTCCTATTTTTAGGTTTGTCATCAAGTCGGACTGTTTTTTAGTAAATTAGTCACCAAGAACTTCCTTGGAGTGCTCACCTGATCCAGATCTTGCTTCCATTGAGGGTGAAATACTTTCCGCAGGGTGACTGGACGGCAATGGTTTTGATAGAGGCGGCATCAGAACCGCTGGCTGGTTCAGTCAGGCAGAAGGCGGCTAAGTGCTCGCCTGGAGTAACCGACACACACACACACACACAGAGTCATTGTCAAAGCAAAAATTTACAACTGAAATTACTAAGATTTTCTTTCACATGAAGTTAGACTTTTCTAGCACACTGTGTCCCTCCAACATTATTATTTATGACATTTTTTTTAGCTTTCAATAATAAACAGACAGAACGTCTCCAGTCTTCTACAAAGCTAGAGCTTACCTCGAAATCCAGATAATGAAGCTGGTATCCTTACCTGAGGCGAGCTTTGGCAGATATTTTTCCTTCTGAGCTTTATTCCCAAAAAGCAAAATTCCCTTGAAACCAATAGACTGGTGTGCACCCAAAGTGATGCCGACCCCCAAATCATGACTGCCAACGATCTCAACCAGCCGGGCGTACTGTTGGATGGATAAATCCCATTAAACTTTTTAAAACCATTGCCGTCTTGTTAATATCATAATTAAGTCAAGCAAGCTGTACCTGAGTGTTTGAGAGGCCGATGCCACCCAGGTCAGCTGGCACCTGCATACCAAAGGCACCCATCTCCTTCAGGCCCTCCATGGTCCGATCCTCCACCTTCTCCAGGGCATCGTTCTTGGCTGGATCATTTACCTCCTGTCCACAGGGAGCCGAAACATGGAGGGGGAATCGGTGAGTGGAGGGTTTGGGGTGTATAGGAGCAGTGAGCGTGAGGTCAGACTAAGATTTACAATTACCTCAAAAAATTTGCTGCATGGCCCCACGAGCTCTCGAAGGAACTGCTCCTGCTCCTCATTGAGGGCTGCGGCACAGACAAACCATTACACTGATAACAGTTTTTCAATTTAACAAAGCCAATCAGCAAGAAGCTGGCTTTAATTTTTTTTTTAAATCAGGTAAGAACATAAATACATCCTATGGATTTACCTTGGGGGAAGGGAAAAACCTGGGAAGTTGTGATCTGCCCTTTGAAAATGTTGACAGCAAATGATTTGGATTCCTGTGAGAAGATAATTCAAACAGTAACATTTAAGCTAACTCAAACACCAAGGCTAAAACTGCTCTATGGAGCTACAAGAGACTTCAAGCTTAAAGCTGTTAGGGCCTACCAAACGTGTATAATTGTCTATATACGTCTATGTTTAGTTGCCTGCTTTTGTAGATGCATTGCTGTGATTTATGCTGCCACCTGCTGGTGAATTGAGAACACTGAAAGCCTCTGCGTGTTGTGTTTAAACAGCAAATAAATGAGCTTTTAAAGGGAGACCCATTCTTAAAGAAACATGTGCCCTATTGCTCCTAGGATTCAAAAACTCCACTGGGAACATTTTACTTTAAAACTAAACAAACCAGACTGATTTTAACCAGATTTTTTATAAATGTAAGACTTGCTTATAAAGCAGATAGTGAACATACAGCAGCAGCAGCTGTCTTCTTTTCCACTTTGGTGGCAGCATCACTACCGACTGCTGCAGGCTTCTCCAGCACTGCCTGAAACCACAAACAGAGCAGAGGACAAAATTATATAAATTATGTTTAAAATGAATAAAGTGAAAAAAGTGAGGAAGCTACAAACTCTGCAACAAAGCTTACAAAACATACAAAAGCATGAGAGTATATTGGTAATCACTGCTTAACCATACAAAACGTCAGGTTGACTTATGTAAAAGGAAAAACACACCTGAAGGTTTACTACCATGTAGCCAACAGGATGAAGGTACACAGAGGGAGACAGTTTGCTGTCAACTGCTGTTTGGTGATTAAATGTTAAGAGCACACAGGCTACAGTTTTTCCAATTCCAGTCCGATCTCAACCAGGTGAGAGGTGAAGCCAAGGGTACATCCACCCAGCTGAGTGCTGAGTATGTGGTTCATGTTTTTAAATCTGATGTGAACTACAGAAGAACAACCGCCTTTTGTACATGATTCATAATTCATTAACTTCCAGTGAATTGCATTTTAATTTCATAAAGACAAGATTTATTACGCCTCACAATAAAAGTGTTTATCACAGGGCTGTCATAAAGTTCTGCTTTTAACTATACAGACAACACCCTGTAAGCTCAGAGCGAATCACTCGTGTTTATTAAAAGCACGACCTGGGAGCAGGATTTACATATGTTTATTTTATTATAGCAACAAAATAGGTATGAACTTTGTTCCCAGCTAATAATTACTGTGTTGACCAGGACTCACTTCCAATTTCAAGTTAAAGTAATCATCTAATAACCGTGTTAATAAACACAGCTGTTCTTTGATACAATTTTCCACTGATGCAGGTGATTTTCCATTGAGAACTCTTTTGTTTTCAAAGCAGGAAAAACCCTGATTTGCAGATAACAGTAGCAAATATTTCCTTGTTGTGTCATAGCAATTTTGCTAAGCCATCTGATGAAGACCTGCAAGACTTTAAAACTGCTTAGACATATTTATCATTACGATTTGTTTTACTATACACAAAGAAATAATATCACTATTAACAATTATAATAACAAAACTAACACACACACACACAAATAATCATTGACTTTACAACTGCTGATAAATTTGTGGATTTTTGTTAAAAGCATTGTGGTAACGTCGGGTGTGCACGCATCATTGCGAAACTCCACGTATGACATCATCGGTCTATTGGTGTTATTGTGAACGCTTGCCTGAGCAACTGCAGTGTCACCTTTAATGCCTGGGTCACGTGACCAGTGAACTTTCCCCCAGTTTGAGCGGGAGGGGGTGTCAGAGTTATATCAAACGAAGGATGCGATGACCCAAACAAGGACACAGTCTCGATCAAATGTAGTGGATCCACAGCGTGAAGCAGCCGTGTTAAACAGAGTAACGTGTCCTTAATGCATTATAATGAAATACAATGTAATAACATAACGCACCTCGGCTGCCTGGCTTGCGTAGAGACGGCCGTTTTGCCCAACAAACACCATTGCGGCCTGACGCTGACCTCTGCAGATCAGACAAGAAACGATAAGTTTGTAAAACACAGACACCTCATTCTAAAGCCTCTGTAGTAATAATTAATGATAATTCCTCACCCGGTTAGCACGGCAGGAATCCGGAGAATGGTGCTGCACAGGGCGGAAGACTGGCTCACTTTGCGAAGCAGCATGATTTTATTTTGTTCTAAAAAAAAAAAAAAAAAAAGAAGAAGACGATGCGTT
>VUQG01005452.1:76773-92138 GCA_015106755.1 Etia nguti | reverse complement strand
TTTCCTGCATAAACCAGCTGTCCGAGCAGTAATTTGAAAAAAAAAAAAAAGAAAAAAGAAAACAAGAAAGGGCTAAGGGATCATTCCTCCTCACCTGCAGCAGCATGTCACCAGGTTCAATGCGTCCATCAGCAGCCACGGCTCCTCCCTTCATGATGGAGCCAATGTAGATGCCTCCATCCCCCCTTTCATTGCTCTGACCCACTATGCTGATACCCAGGAAGTTGTACTTCTCTGTACAGTTGAGGAATCACAGTAATGTTAAGACGAGGTGAACATTAGGTAAGAAAAATGAATCTGAGATATGAGTTTAAAGGTTCATGAGGTACATGAGGAGAGTACAGACCCATGTTTAGAGTGACGGTGATGATGTTCAGGGACATCGTGGAATCTGTAACACTGCTGAAGGAGGAGGCCTGGGGCAGGAAACGACAACATTACACTACAGACACTGACGTGACAAAGTGTTAGCACAAAGTAAATTGTGTGCACACACCCTCTCCAGACGTGGGGGGCGCTGTTTCCTCCGTCGACGATGCCTTTTAAGAAGCCTCGAGGCTGTGCTCTGCTCTGTGGCACTGCTGAACCTGCAAGTTCAACAAAAGGTTAAAGGTCGGAGAGAGAAAAACCTCATAAATCTATAACAGGCTTGCCTCTTAAGGAGGTAGACGCAAATTTAAGGGACAGTTTCTCTCATATTAGCCTGTTTCATCACCTGTGGGATACATACAACATTTATCAGACTGAGTTCCTTAGTAGATGGAAAATTTTCCCCCATAATGCTTATCTCTTTCTCACCTGCTCATCGTGTCATCGTCCTCTGAGTCGCAGAAGCTGGTTGTTTCTAACTCGCTGCTCATCACCGTGCTGGAGCTCTCGTATCCTGCCAGGTGGCGCTCCAGACGACTCTGGCCGTTCATACGGGGGCCTGGGATGCCGCCCGAGAGTCCCCCAAAGACAACAAGGGAAATAATCAACATGAATTTTCATGTTTGTGCAAGTCAGGGTCTACCTATAGATCCCAAACATTCCTCACTCCCCAGCAACCCTCTGATTATATCAACTTGTATTAAGTGTCTGGGAGATAAAGACGTGCCAAATCTTGATAGGAGGCCGTACTAAAAGGATGGTTTTCGTGTGCACGAGTGTCTCACCGTGTTGTTCCATGCTCTCTCTGTGCCGAGGCCTCTCTCTCCTGAAAGAAACTACAGACTCCGTTTCAGTCTGGTCGTCCAAAGTCTCCACGCTGCCTGTTGCATTGGGACTGTAAAAATAAGCACAATTACAGATGGAATTAGAGCGCGACTGGATTTCAACACTGGATTTGCAGTAATCACTGTTTACAACATAAAAGGCATTTCTAACTACTTACATTTTTTTATGTTATGCATGTTTGCAATTATAGTAGGCTAGAAAGTACATGCCCTTCCTTAAATTACCGGTTCTTTTAATACAGTTTTGCCTCCTGTTGTATACGAATATCCTAATTTCTAACAGCTTCCTCTGAATGAAAATGGGCTTAACTGAATCTGACACATCACACAAGTATTTAAATTATTTATCAATTATCATACAAAAAAATAAAGAAAACAAGTGCCAATTTGCTGTTTAAAGAACTGTAATATTTTCAGGGTAGGACATTTTAACAGTGAAAAGAAAAGTCCGTCAGTGTTTCTGGTGGACAAACTTCAAAAGAGGCCTTTTTTCTAAATGACGTCATTGCCATGTTTGCAGACATTTTGCTGTTATCTCCCACCGACATCCTTATCAGTAATAAACTAGAATCAGCTGACATCAGTCCATCCATTTCTTTAGTCATACTCTAGACTACTCTTCAGTTAAAGGGAATTAATCACTCTTTTCCTTATTTTCTGTCATATTTACAGAACATTTACATATTTATATTACGCTATTTAAAAACCGTTCCCTTTCAAATGCCAAATCAACATTTTAATACAAATATTTAGCATTATGTGCTCAATATTGCTTACATTAAAGTTGTTAGTCAGGTACGTGTCACTTTAATGAGGCCTTGGACACGAGATCTGCTATGTATTACACTGGTATTACATTGTCTCTTATTGCAGTGAAGGTTATAGAACAGCACAATCTCTTTGCTGGTCCAATATTAGCACAGTTGCATACAATGATCAAAAAGTTCAAGACACGTGAAGACAAAGCACGGCACGGTCACTGTGCACTAGAGCTACTGTAATTTTACTGACATCACACAGTAAGCTTGGCTCGATCCACATAAAGCAGTTAATATCAGAGTAGCAGTTGATCACAGCTGACCTGTGATTTTTGTACAATAAAGCAAAAGTCTACTGGATATCCCCATACAAAACAGTATGCAACTGCTTTTAACTGATTATTTTGCCCACACTGATACACACTTTTGCTACACCTGATCTAACAGCTCACCGACCTGTTAAGTCCCACTTCAACCTTCTTTGTACATGTGTTTTTAAGCTTCACTCAGTTCATCGTTTTGTTTTTTCAGCTCAAAACTGGTAGCCTCGGTCTCAACACAGGTTCTAAAAAACCCAGCGTTGAATACCTGCCCAGGAACTGACAGCAAACAAAGTGAGAAACCAGTTGGTTCACTGCTATTAGCAGATATTTCCAAAACAGTGTTAAACAAGAATAATCACTGGGAAACTGTTTGCGGACACATTTGTCATAGTAACTTAATGTGATGTTACAGTTTTCTGCAGTAACCCTAACTATCCAAACCAAGCAGCCCACATTTCATAACATTTCAAAGCACTCTGGAATGGAAGTTCTTGAATATGGCAAAAACATACTCAAACTGTGTGAGGGAACACTTCAATCAGATCGGTCTACTCAGGGATTGAAAGCTTTTCCTTGTGTCAATAACAAGGGCGGCCCCAGCTAAGATCAGTTTCAAATGAGCTCACATATTCGTGCATAAACCTGATACTCTGAGAGTGTGAGATATTCAGGTAAATATACAGTTTCTGATTAAACCTATAGGAGGAGCACAGGTGTGTGTTGCAAATCTTTAAGTACAATAGGTGAAAAGTAGTGGATCGGATCATCCCAAAACTACATGAGATCAGCTTGTTAATGACCTGAAGACAGTTGGGATCACAGTCACCAAGAACAACACTTGTAACACACTAGTGCAAAATGAACTGAAAACTTGCAGTGCACACAAGATCCCCCTGCTCAAGACACATGCACAGGCCCACCTTAAGTTTAGCATAAACATCTAAATGATTCAGAGATGGTTTGGGAGAAAGTACTGTGGTCAAATCTAGCTCTTTGACATCATCTCAACCAACTGTATTTGAAAGAAGCAAAATGCTGAGTATGATCCAAAGAGCACATCCTCGCAGTCCAGCATGGAGTTGGAACCATTATTGGGGCTGTTTTTCTGCTAAGGGTACAGGATGACTTCACTGCATCGAGGGGTCAATGAACAAGGCATGTAATATACAATCGTGGTCGAGAACCTCCTTTCCCTCAGCCAGAATGCCGAAAATGGGTCGTGGATGGGTGTTCTAGCATGACCAAAATACCACCAAGGCAACAAAGGAGCGGCTAAAGACGAAGCAGGAAATCATGAAGTGGCCTAGCCAGTCTCCAAACCTCAGACTTATACAAAATCTGTGGAGGGAGCTGAAAGTTTGAGCTACCATGGGGCAGCTAAGAAACCTAAAGGATTTAAAGATTTGTGCAAACCTGGTGACCAACTACAAGAAACATTTTACAGCTGTGCTTGCCAACAAGGGTTTCTCCACCAAGTACTAAGTTGTGTTTCACTTGTTGATCAAATACTTCTTTCATGACAGTGACATGCAAATCAGTTTATAACTGTTATGTAAAGTGTTTTTTCAGGATATTTGGTTGCTGTTCTGTCTCTCTCCATTAAACTAAAGCTACCATAAAAATTTGAAACTGCTGATTTCCTAATAAGTGAGCAAGCTTACAAACTTCAGCAGGGGATCAAATAATCATTTCCCTCACTTTAAATACACAGTAAATGATTCACGTGTGTGTGTGTGTGTGTGTGCTTTGCTTACTGGAAAGATGGTGGTCTGGAGTCCCCGATGCCCCCGGTCCTCTCTGCAGGTGGGGGTGGAAGGGGTGGTGGAGGGGGCAAAGGCTGGGTAGTTGTTTCCACAGGGGGGACCACTGCCACTGGAGGCTCTGCTGCTGGAGTGTCTGAAGATACCAACTGATATATAAAAGGAAGAAGAAAAAAAGAGATTTAGAGACAACAACAAAAATAAAGAGGAAAGAATCTGAGGTAAAGGTCGAGGGAAGCAGGATGGAAAGTATTAGGACAAAAGTAGCCAAGTATGTGGAGTGGTGAGGAACTGGCACAAAGTAAGAGAGGGCAGTGAGACGAGAGGGTGAAAAAAAGAAGAGGAATGAAAGGAGGAGAAAGAAGGAGGTGGAGGGCAGAGGGAGGAAAAACGGGTACGATGTCAATTACTTTCACACACAAACACTGTACTCTTTTCAGACGAGCGTCTCAAGGGCAAACTGAAACGCTATCCTACACTTAACCTGTCTCTCTTCATTATACAACAAAAGTGTCCACACACACACATACAAGGGGAGAGAGGTATCACACATCAACAATCAGGATGAATGGCATATAGCTTCCAATTACATGGACCATAGAAACACAGAGACTGGAGTCCAGGCCTTCTTACATCACTGCAGAGCCCACACATAACGTTTCTTATTATAAACTTCACATGAGCTCCAGAGTTTGGGAAGTTTGGTGCATTCAGTGACTTCATATAAACACGCTTTGTATTTCCTGTCAAAATAACTCAACCAAATGTCCACAAGCATGTGCACACAGACGTTCGCCCACTTTATCCAGTCACTCCCCGCTTTTTGCTCTCCATTAATGGCTACGTAACTGTGAAACACTCATCTTCTGGGATCCCTTCATCCATCTCTGGGCAGATCGCATATCAGTCCCTCTGGTGTCTGAGCTTTGTTCCCCCTCTCTTTGAGTTCTTATACACTTAACAGATGCTCCAGCCCCTGTCCTTCTTATCTGGGCCAAGTCTCAGTGTTTTGTCTCTATTTAAATGCAACCCACAGGGTGGAGTACAACAACTGGGTCTTCTACAAGAGAAGTGGAAAGTATGAAAGCTGTACCTGGCAACTTGCTGTGCTGTAACTGCTAACAAGCCGCGCTGCGTGCAGCTCAGCTCGAGTATCAGTTAACACAATCAGAGAAACATTTGCTTCCTTCGTGAATTTGTTTGGCAAACTTAAAAACGCCTTTTTTATCTCGACATGCTCATTTAAATGTTTGAATATGTTAAATTCCGTGCAGCTACAGAATTTTAACTTGACTCTCTCGCCTAATACTGTTCTGTGTTTGCACATGGCCAAGTCATGCATTGCTGCATGTAAACAACTGTGATGCATGCTTTCCTGGTAATATAGCCTTCTAAATCAGGGGTCCAGTTGTTCCAAAATAGCTCAGCTTAACAATGCAGTCACATTGTAGGATATCAATGTGTAGACAGAATGAAAATTTTAATGTTGCTGGTCAACACTTTAGCTGCGAGTTGACTAAAAACTTTTAATACATTTAAAATGAATTTAAGACCATTTAAATCTTTTAAAGCCGTTGATTAGCAAATACGTATTTAAGATAAAAGCTTTATAAGGACTTGCAGCCACCCCGTCCAGACTTGACAATTACTTTATTTTAACATAAGTATAAAAACTCTGGCAAGGAAAACGATGAACTATCTTTTTATTGAGAGCATATCCAGTTTAATATAGCATCTTGTTTATATAGTATTGAGTTTTTGCTGACATTGATGTAAATGTGTAAATTTAATAACAGGCATTTAGGTTGTGCTTTAACAATAAGGACCTCCAAGTCTGAGGTCACTGTTCTCAGCTGGAAAGGGGTGGAATGCCCCAAGTGGGGTCATTTAAAGGGTCTTGTTCAATGAGGTGAGAGAGGAGCATGAGACTGACAGACCGGTGTGGTGTCAGCAGTAACGCTATATCCCTCTGTTGTGGTGAAGTGAGATCTGAGCTTGAAAGCAAAGCTGCTGATCTACCAGTCGATCTACTCGGACCTATGGCCCTGAGCTGTGGGTATACACTGAAACTACGAGATGGTAGATACAAGCAAAAGGAAGTGAGCTTCCTCCACAGGGTGGCTTGGCTCAGCCTTAAAGCTAGGCTGTGGAGTTGATTATTCAGGAGGCCCTGAAACTAGAGCTCCTAATGCTCCACACTGAAAGGATCCAGTTGAGACGGTTCGGGCATCTGACTAGGATGCCTCCTGGTTGCTTCTTGGTGAAGTGTTTTGGGCATGTGCTAGTGGAAGCAGGCCCCGGATTAGACCCAGGGGCAGAACTGCCTGGGTGTCCCACTTGAAAGAGCTAGAGGAAACGGTCAGGGAGATAGGGAGGTCTGGGCATTTCAGATCAGACTACTGTCCCCACAACCTGGATGCGGATAAGGGGCAGAAGGTGGATGGAAGGATGGATGGATTTTAGGTTTCAGTGAAAGGTGGTTACCATGTTATAACATCTAAAACCAACTGAATGAAAATCAGCAACACCTCTTATAATAAAAAACCTAAACATTACAACTGTTATGACTGTGGGATTTTATTGAAATCACAGAGAACTGCTGTGTTAAATTATATCAGATTCATCTCATAAACTGGTTAAGCTGTTTCTAATTTTGTAAACTTTCAATTTACACAAATAGCAGAGGAAACAACACTAAAACACCTATGAATATAAAGCAGTTAAGAGCACTCTCTCTACTGCCCTCAGTGTTAAAACACATAACTGGGAAAAGAATGGTACAAAAAGGACACCTCTCAAGCTGCATGGAAGCATAGCTATGATATGGAAAATATTTGTAGGGACCCTCTCTCAGAAAAATGGAAAAAGTGCATCAGCCTTACTGCAAACAAGGACATCATGTCTGTCTCCAGGTTAAAATGTGTGCCTCGCATGCTTTCATTTGAGAAATCTCTTTAAAATGTTTAAAAGGGGAAACAAAGTGTCATGCAAAGAAAAGGTAGGTTCAAGGCGCTCAGTGTAAGAAAATTCTCGAGTGACAAAAGATTTATTGAAGTCTGAGAGTAACAGTCTAGCAAAACTACCAGTGACTCAGGCTGTTGATAAAGCTCCAAGAACATTTTTCCCATACATCTGCTGAGTCTGCTCCCTCCCGTTTTACCTGGGTGGACAGTTACTCTGGTTCACTTTTTTTCCTGTTCCAAGTTTCCAAACATTTCACCAAAGAGCAAGCCGGGACCAGATGTGCAAACTCTCTGATGACATATAATTGTGCAAAGTTAATGGCTAAAAATCTGAAATCTAATTACTTCATTTTACTGCTGCTGGTTAGACAAGACTGTTGGTCTGAGGGAGGTCTGAAGGAAGACACAGGAAAAAGAAGAGGTGGTTTTTGCAAACACCCTCTGGCTAAACATGATGTAGGCTTATTCTTGAGATTAAAGTTAAGTCTTGACATTTTCAGACAAGCCTCAAGAGGAAATGATGGAAAAAGAAAGGTTAGCAGGGAAATCTGTATAGCTTCCACTCCTGCTTTAAAATGAAAATAAACAACAAGTTTATCATCTCTTACCCATGACACCACTCTGCCGTTGAAACATGGCAACTTGGCACTGTCGTCGGAAATCTCTTCCTTCACCACCCTGAAGAACAGAGACACACAGGGAGGTTCAGTAGGTTTGAACTGTTCTGCTTTTCTGACATCATGATATGTGTGATCTGTATGGTATACTGCAGTGGAGAAAAGAGGGCTTAAAACGACATTAAGTCATAAATGGAAAAAGTGAAAGTGCGGAGGAGAATTAAACAGTTTACATTACCGACACATTACATGAAATATATGAGCCCGTGACAACAACACAGCTGCACCAAATCAAAGTGCCAGGGTCAATTCAAAACCCATCTGGGTAAATCATCAGCTTACAGCCACATCAATGTAGCTGCAGTAGATCACACGCATATTAAAACTGATTTCACTGAAAAACTGTAAGTCAACATTAAAAGGATGGCTGGGAGGAGGATCGCAGTCAGCCGAACCTGAGGAACATTTTCTAGAGGAAATAAAAAAGATAATGAGTTTAAAGGCTTTTGTTTTGTTTTGTTGGTGGGTGACTACATAGGCCAGTCAGATTAATCGCTATGAAGAGTCAAGTCAATGGAGATAAGAAGGGGTTCATTCATGGTTGAACAGAACCTCTCTGGGAGGTACAAAAAATTCCTTTATACAAGAAAAACTTGGTTTAGGGATAAAATAATTTGCCTGTTTTGGATTATTATAGGGAATTGATTGTGCAACACATCAAAGTATCTCACCAACACTACCAAACTAGGGGCTGGCAACAAACACCCCTGAAGTGTGACGACAGCAGAGGAAAGAAGCTAGTGTGACCCAATCGAGAGTCTAAAAAATGTATCTGAAATGAAATCAAACAAGGGCACAGAAATTGTATTAAAAATGTTTTGGATTCAGCCAGCAGACGTAGAGGAAACCTTGCCTAGGACTGGCTTTTTTAGCATTTGTAGTCACGCACCAGGGCTTATCTAATTGTTGGGGTTCTCTCTGTAACAATGTACCATCTTAATCCTGCAATAACCCTGCAAGCATCTTTGAGCGACTGCAGTTGTGAGCTGGGACTATATAACAAAACCTCAACTGAATTATACTGGCTCCTTACTGAATAGGCTACTAGGGGAGGATGATCTTTACAGTAAAGCTGATGAGCCTCTGTTACTTCCTCTGGCACAAATCCATCACTTTTCTTGTTATTTCTGACTATGGGATTAACAAAATTGCAGTTATTCTTAAATAAACCAGGCCCTCAAAGAAGAAATGAAGCCAATTATTTTAAACATGCTTGTGTTAAACAAAACGCTCAAGTGCTCACAAATGCTAAGTGTGAATGCAATTTGCACAGTCTTAGTGAGGTGTTGATTGTGCAGTCATAAAGCAAATATCTTGGTTGTACACAAAGGAGAGCCAAAACGGTCAGTCTCCTTCCTGACCTCAGTTTCTTTGCGTGTATATCAAGTTGATCTAAATGTAATTTTGCAGTATTGTAAGAGGTTTAAATGAATATTAAGGCAACAATTAACTAATTTAGCTTCAGTTAGCGCCCATTAAAAGTAAACTCCACACTAATATAAGTACAAGCTTATCACTGGGATCCTGCTTCTAATCTTATTTCCAAAATACCACCCAAGTCATGGAGCTATGAATCAGCATACTAACAACAAACATCACAAATGTGCTCCACAGACACTGAGGAATTTCTTCTTTTACCACAATGAGCTAAAACACATTGCGCCTACTTGCGAATTACACAACCCGGTCGACTAAATCTGCATGCAAAGCCATTACAGATAACAGCAGCTACTTAACATTAATAGCCAACATGGTCTAAATTCTTTAAAGACAACACATCCGTCTGGCAGTTTTCCCCTCCTCCATCTAAGACTTCCATGTTTACAGAGAGGCAAACACTTGGCTTCAGCTACGGTAGTTCCAAGAGACCGAGCTGGGCGTAAGTGCTACACAGAGGACACTTGACTGTTCAAGCGCCTCTAAAAGTCTCCTTTTTCCAGCTTCACATGCCAACGTACCTCCTCTTAAGTGTGTGAGACTTGGTCAGGCTCCACTGGGCTTTTGTAAGCAGCTGTTGAGAGCTGGTTTTGTGGGTGCATGCTAGCATACGGCCAGATTGTAGTGGGCACTGGTGAGGATCTGCTGCAGGTTTTGAGAGCCCTGTCTATGTGGCTACTCGTGTAGCAAACAATCTTTTTTTTCCCTATCCATTACACTTTTTCAGCACTATAAATCTGCACCTAGATGGCAGACGGACAGAGGCACGAAGTGTCTGCAGAGAGTAAGATTGTCGTCATTCCTCTGTCCCCCAAACAAACAAGAGACCACAGTCGAAAGTCATTTCACACACACACACTGAAATGCCTTGAATACAATGCATAAATAACCCTGAAATATGCAGAGTCCTGTTGGATTAACTTAAGCTTTTCCCTGCCGACTACCATTCTTCAAGTCCCTCGCTACCCTTAAATTCCTCACTCTCAACACGGCATTGCTGTTCTAACAATTAATCTTACTCAAACAGCTCCCTGATCCCTTCTCAGCGCACATGTATACAGCAGAATATCCAGTGACTCTAAGTGAACACCACCCTGTTCTTTCTCTCCCTTTCTTCTCCCTGTAGACACCCCAGACACCCAGCAAATGGCCCCTGTCCAGGTCCAGGTTCCCAGCACCAGCCCTGGCCTGCTCTGCTCCGCGGAGCTCCCCCTCTGCCACACACACAGATCTCCTCGACAGCTGGCCTAGACCCAGGACAAATGAAAACACACACTATTACACACTCCTCTCCTGGTTAGGAGAGTGAAGGGGGAAGAGAGGGGGGGGGAAAAGTCCCTGCTTTGATTGGACAGCTGACTCAGAGCTATGTTTGAAATTTTTCATCTGAACTCAGTTGGAGATATTCAAATAAGAGAGCGTGATGCCAGACAGTGCAATTTAACTTAAAGACAGGCCATACAGTCTTTGAGAGTTTCCAGAGGGTGGCTTGTTTGAGACGTTCAACATTTAGTGCTCACACACAAGCACACGGGGTCTAAACATAATCATGTGTTGCCCAGTTACACAGGTACAAGCTCTTAATCTGACAGCTAACTTACAAAGTCTAGTAAAGATAAAATAATAAACAGAGACGCTGATTGAAAAGCTCTCTAATGATCTTACTGTGCACATGACAGCTGCAGACACACACACACACTCTTTGGGACATTAGACTAAAACGAATACAACAGACCTCCAAAAAGTCTGGATAGTTTATAGTGTTTAATTTTTGTTAAAGTTTCAAACTTCATGTTGGTAGCGTCAGTTTGTGGTGCTTTTGAAAGTAAATTCAACAGAAAATAAACAGTGAGCAGAGTAGCAAGTCATTCCCACAGCTTTCTTCATGTTACGTGTTATAAACAGTAAGTGATTATATTGGTATATATATATATATATATATATATATATATATATGTGAAAGACATTTGAAAGCATCACCTTAATGGTGAAGTCACTTTTTCTTGTAGTTATTTGACCTTTTTAATTGATTTTTATTTCAATCTTGTTTATTTTTATTATTTAGTTCCAATGTACACCACTTTGTGTTAGTTGTAGTTGTAGTTGGATTTATACTTCCCCTTTAAATCTATGCCGTAGGTACGTCATTACCACAACTTGTCTAAAAACCTATGCCATAACCTGCCACACATCTCCCTAGAAATGTAAGTACACATCGTCGTCTGTGCAGCTCCTACGGGTATAAATGCAGACAAGTGTTTGCCACTTGAGTAGGCTCTACACTGAATTCTGCTTCTGCAGCAAATCTAGACTTTTAAATCTGAGGGACATTGCTCACTCATATAGCAGCAGGTTGTCAAACACAAGAAAGGCCCACGCTAATGCTGTGTTACAGATTTGTACGAAAGTCCAGATTTCCAAGTTCTCAGCTGGAATTTTTAACTGGAACGCACCCCTCAACTTGAATTTCCCACTCAGAAAAACGAAGCAGCCCCATAAACCCTGAATTAACTATCAAAAATGGTACTGGTAATGGTAAAGTGTACTAACACTACAACTTCTGTGCATTTGCGACTCACTGAATAAGCCATATGCAGAGCACAGGCCAGGCTCCATCCATGAATGTGCCGCAGCGTTGTTTATAAGTGCATAAAAACAAACACTATACTCCATTACTAGTGCTACACCACTGGCTCTACCTTAATAAAAAGCAAAATAAATCCTGTTTTTCCTCACTTTTACAACTTTCCCACTAAACGCTCTGGAGTGACATCACTTTGATTTAGAGACTGACACTATGAGCTCCCCGGGAATATGTTTATCGAGATCATCGATCAAGAGAGCTGCCGGGTCACTTTCCCATAGACTTCTATGCAAACTTCTTTTCACAACCAGAAGAGTCGCCCCCTACTGCTTATTACAAGGTACTTCCACATTAGCTTCACTTTTCAGAACTGGAAATTATGGCCATCCACCCAGAAACTATCCATCTTTTATATACTGTCTAGGCTTAACGCTACAATGTAAACAGCTCGACTACATTACGTAAACTGCAACTTCCAATATGTTGCAGTTGGTCTAATCAGTACAGGCACTGATTAGACCAGATGTACAGTATTTTTAAACAGATCTCTAAAAATAGGTTATTGATGTTGCTGCTGTTGACAGCTAATGTTAACCCACCAGCTTTGTCAAAGCCCAGTGAAAAGTCAAAAAATCCACCTCATCTCCGGGTTGATATTAGGGCTGGCTCGGCACAGGCTCCCCTGGTGCCATCCAAACAGAGTAAAAGAGGCAAACAGCCCAGACCAAATCTTCATCCAAGACTACAATGTATTTAACAGAAGCCCTAAGGGTCTCTCGCTGGGTGAATAAACCACAAACACGCATTCCTCTGCGCGAAAACACACAGCAAGATTAAATTGATAGAGGCGAGGAGACGGCTCTTTCTAAGGAAGTTTAGGTTTTGTGTGTGTCTGTGTGTGTGAGGAAGTGGGGGAATGAAAGGATGGCTGGCAGGCCAAAGTGTTAAAGAGGGGAGACAAAACCCGAAAGAAAGAAAAGGCGAGGATTTCAGCAGATGATTGACTGAAGGAGGGAGGGAGGCATGAGGATTAGGGCAAAGAAAAGCAGCAGGGACAGGGAATGCCTCCCATTGTAATGATGATGTTTTCTGAGAAATGTCCCAGTCGACACAGCTACCTCTGGTATTTGGATATTCATCACCACTCATTATAACTTTCTGATTAAGGCCGGGCTTGGTTGACTGGGGGCCAGACAGGCTGGCTTCATGCATGTTCACCCTCCCTTGAAACATAAGTTACCCCCGAGCCCCCAGCGACAAATATACCACAACTGCTCACAAGATGGGATTGAGTGAGTTTTAGAGATACAAACAGCATTTTCTATCAAAATTAAGCACGCACTTTAGCTCTAGGAAGTCAGTACTCCTCCGATCAGAAAATCCAAGCACAACAAAAGGGGCACTGCTTTCCAAAATTTCTGTACCTACATTCACGTTTGCATGATGGATCTCCTTATTTTGCATGCAAAGCTCACAGCTCTCCTTCTACTAGAGACAGAGAGAGGGGGGAGAAATCACTGCAGCTCACCCGAAGTCTTGGTCCATAGACTTGAAGAAGAACTTGTAGTTTGGCTTGTTCAGGACCTGTTTAAAATCCAGCAAAGTGATATTTTCGGCAGCGATGGGAATCTTCACCAAATACGGCGTCTCCTCCTCGTCGATATGATAAATTATTTTGGTTTCCGCCATCTCTACGTTTGCGGTTTCTATTTTTTTTTCCTTCTTTTCCTGCCGACCTGCAAGTTTCCGAAAGAAACACACACACACCGTGAGGCGAGGTAGCGATAACTTTGTGGGGCAGTTAGCTGGCGGCGGAGCTAGCTTAGGTGGCTAACGAGACGGCAGAGGTGAAACGATGAGGGCCACCGAGATTTTCTGTCCGAGCCGGAGGACGTAGGGAGGAAAAACCCTGCTCGAAAGCTCGACTTCCCTGGAGTAAAAACTCGCATTCCCACTGTTACCGAGAGGCGATGAAAAAAATACGGGAAAGCTACATTCACACGACCTAACTCCCAACAACTCTTCCCCCAACAAAAACATACAGGGGAGGGGGGGTCTGAAAACTTTTCACCACTTGTTGCGAGCCAACGCGGCGTGTGACGTAAACACGTACCCCCTTCTTTTTTTACGTGCCTTTCCCAACCAGACCCCCCCCCCGACCCGACCCTGTAGTATTTGTATTCTTACATATATAAATGAAGCGACTCTAATGGTATTTTAGATTATTTATTCACAGCCAGTTCACGTTCATATATTTTTTTGTTTTTTAGTCTAACATTTTAAATAATGAGCTTTTATTTCCATCAGTTGGTTAAATGGAGCACTAAACTTCAAGACTGTAAATGGTAAATGGACTGGTTCTTAAATAGCGCCTATCTACTCAGTTTAAACCCTCAAAACGCTTTCTTGCTGCAAGCCTTCATTCACCCACTCACACACATTCATAAAGTGCTTTTATATATCCCTAAGCACCACTTTCTCTAACATTAACACAGATTCACACTCCGATGGATGCAAAAGGGTAACGAAGGTTTCAGTACCTTGTCACTTGAACTGGTGGTTTTGTGCCAGAAAGTGATTTCCCATGTTTCTGTGTGTTTTTGTGTCTAAAATCGTTACTTAAGCTGGTAAATAGACTCTAGCGGAGTTTATGAAAGGGTTATATGTAAAATAAAGAAAGTGCAAGTGTCTTTATGACTCTGCGGTACTGTGTCTACATTATGAATTAATGAATCCAGACCTTTTTGACCACTTGAAGTATCTTTATAGAACTGTGATCTTGAAAACGATATTTTTAATGTCAATGAGACTTTTCACCCGGATAAATAAATGCTAAATAACAGTAACTCTGCCAAAAACTAACTGCAGCTTTTTTGCACCTTTAGTGATAGGAATGTTCTTTCTGACTCAGAATGCCATGACATCATTTATGAGAGGCATCTTTGACATATTTTTTGGCAAATTATACGCCAACAAGTCAGTCATAATAGTTTAAATTCCCACAATTTTTTTTTTTGAAACTACCTAAAATCACTTTTTGGTAATTGATCAGGTTTTTGACCCTCTGATTGGTTGCTGACCCACACCTGAGCCACAGGAAATGAACTGAAACCCGGACACTGAGCATACAAAAGGCACTAATGGGACAAACTGCATGGTTAATAGGGTGTCAATGTCAAACAGAAGAATACAGTGCTTAGGGTGAGCTTTTTATTAACACAGAGCATATTTTATGTTTCAAATGACCTAAAGCAAGAAGCTAATACATATCAGCACAATGTTTGCCTCAAGTTAAAAAGAAACTCATGTGTACTCATGTTTTTATTCATTGCTAATAATCTTCTTTCTGCTATCCCTAGAATCCTCCTCTGTCCCACCAACCCTCTACATGCCCTCCTTCAATACATCCTTTTTCTTTCTTCCTCTTCTCCTCCAGCCTGGCAGCTCCATCTCCTTCCTCCTTTGTCTCTGTGCACATGTCCAAACCATCTCAGTCTTGCCTCTCTGATTTTGTTACCTGTCGTAGTCCCTTCTTTCCTTCTAACTCCCTACCTCCTACCCCCCCCCCCCCCCCCCCCCCCCCCCCTCCTTTTTTTTTTTTTTTTTTTTTTTCTTTTTTTTTTTTTTTTTTTTTAATATTATAGAAAAA
>VUQG01005452.1:51614-71323 GCA_015106755.1 Etia nguti | reverse complement strand
GGGACTACAAGCTTTGCCCCATTAAAGAGTTTAATAAAAAAAAATAAAAAAAAGAGTGCGCAAATGGAAGAAAGCAGTCCTACATCTTTGTTTAATATGTGCATTGGAGGACATATCCTGGTCAAAAATTACTCCAAAATTACTTTCCTGCAAGCAGGAAAGAAATTACTAGGCGGGGAGATGTGGCTTGTCGTTGCTGAATACTCTGCCATTATTTATTCCAGTTCATGCTTATGCACTCTTTTGTTACTTTATAGTAACAAAAGTATAGTGTGTATTTACTTTTTTCCAAACATAACTCACATGATGATGATGAAGAAGCTTTATTTGTCACTTGCAGTTGCCTGCAGCGAAATTGGACCTCTTCCAACCATACATACATTAAACAAACATCACATTGGGGAGACAGGTCAGAACAGGTAGCATAAAGAAAAACAATGAAATGTACAACACAATAGGGCAGTGGAGGAGAAAAAATAGAACTCTACTCAGACTGAGCTCCTGATAGGGGATCAGTATGAGAACAGAAAACATTCAAATTTTGGAGGGGTAGTTTTTTTTAACCTGCAACAGCATTAACCAGAAACTGTTTCATTTGTCATATCGGCAGGTGACAGATTGAAGAAAAAATCAACATAGTGTGCCTCAGAAAGGTTCTGGGCCACCAGAACAGCCTCAAGTGTTGGGAATTCTACCAGAGGGATGAAACACCATTTCCCTAAAAGATAATCCCTCATTTTAAACTTTGATGATGGCGGGGGAGAGCAAACGGGTCAAAAATCTCTCACGGTTGTTCAGCCAGGTTGAGATCTGGTGACTGTGAAGGCTGTAGCACACATTTTCAGACTCCTTGAATCATTCAGTGGCCCCCTCCCATGCCCTTCAAATGGAGAAACTGATCATCAGATCATAGAGGTTTCCTCACGTAAAGAGGAACTTTGGTATTGTTTTGGAAGGTGTATTGTTTTTACACCTTCGTAATTAATACAGCAACATAAACATGTGAGATGCAGGCTCCATGCAAAGACCGTCACTGGTTTTTAATTGACAGCTGGTTCCTTTCTATTTAGCATTACTGAGGTCGCTGATCAGCTGAGAAACCTGCAACAGCTCAGGTGGAGAATTTTCACCGTAGACAGTTTAACTTGTAACTTTAGGAAAATCCTATCTAAAAATCTTAACTCTTGTTCTTAATGTGTTTTTTCACTGATTATTGTACACACCCATGTTGATCTAAGTGATCTGACCTACTATTTAGTTTATTGTTATATTACTTTAAAGGTACCAGTTCACTTAGCTTCGCTTACTGGGAATAAAGCGTACTGAGCCTAAGAGTTTCATTGCTGGCAGTAATGTGCCATTGTTTCCTGTATATGACAAATAAAACTTTAAACTTGTACTGAAGTGTAAACAGCAATGTCAACAGAAAGCTTACTATCAGAGAAACAGACATGTAACCCACCTGAGGTCTGTCCCTTGTGTTCTTTGAGGTTGGCAGTAGTTTGTATCATACATGCTGTGTTTAAAGGTTGGCTGTGCAAGATTCAGAAATCCCTTGTAATTAATGACACCCGTGCCCTGCTTCTCAGGTAGACATGAGCAAGCAAATAGTGAGGAGATGTAAACAAGACTATTGTGCACTTTTATGTTTCAAATTATTAGGTACACGTTGCTTGTACTGAGTTAGAGCCCATTTTGCCTTTATATTTGCTTTAATTCTTCACGTCACAGATTCAACAAGGTGCTGGAAATATGCCTCAGAGATTTTGCTTTATATTCACATGAGAGCATCACACAGATGCTGCAGATTGGTCAGCCGCACATCCATTATGTGAGTCTGGTTGTAGATCAGGAGGTAGACCAGGCCTATCATTCAGAAGGTTGGTAGTTCGATCCCTGGCAGCTCCAGTTTACATGGCAGGTGTATCTCATCTTGATCATGTTTACATGCCTAAATGCATCAAGTTGCTGCGATGTGACTGGCTGATTGGGTATTTGCATCAGTGAGCATCACTCCTGGTGAGGTTTGTTGACTTGAAACATTAGTCATAACATTTCAGTATGAGTTCTGCGTGTCTCTTATAATAACTGTGGTTAAACAGGTGAAAAGTGCTTCACATACATAAACATCACAAAAAACCCAAACACCCTTTTTCTAAAAAAAACAAAAACTAAATACTTCACAGGATATGACCTCATTTTCCTTTGAGTATTAAGATTAAAGAGACCTAGTGCTTTACATAATTAAACCCTGTACAGTAAGATCAATGCAGGGGGCAAAAGCGGGAAGGCGTAAAAAGAACAAAAAGAACAAAAGACTCTACAACTCACACAAGGAAACACACAAACGAAGAGAACAGGAGAGGATCTGTGTTTGTGATTTTTGGCTGAGACTGTGGCGCAGCGGAAATCACCATGAAAGGAGTTAGGAGTTAGGGCTGGATTAACTGATAGGAGGAGTTTTGTTTGGGGGATTACTGTGGAGAGGGAAGAGCTGACGTCATCCACGCATATACACACATACACAACCTGAGCGCTTGTGAAGGTGAAGTGTGTGGTTGGTTAGTGTGGTGTGTAGAGGCAGATAAGAAGGAAAACCCTGGTCTGATATGTAAAGGACATTTCTCTGATCTCTGAAGATAACTTTCTAGGGTCATTAGAAATGTCCACACGGAGCTTGACTTGTTGTATCTTGCCCTCCTGCCTGCCATGTCCTGCACAGTGATAGAGGAGTGTGAGAGATAGGGAGAGATTCAGGAATGAAAACAAACTCTATATGTTTATTGTGGATACACTGTGTAGATACACACTTGTTACTGTGTTACTGTGGGTGGGTGCGCTGTCTGTGTGTTTTGGAATCACTTCTCAGGGCGTCATTGTCAGCTAAGTATCGTTACATCACGTGTGGAGCTTGTGACTCATCGGCCCTGTTTAGTTGGATCAGAAAGGTTAGGTTTCCGGCAGGATGTCCAAGTCCCGCCTCTCCCGGTGCAGTTTGAATAAAAGGCTGAGCGACTCGCCTTCTGATTCATTCAAACTTTAAGGAAGAAACGCCAGCATTAGAAAAAATCATGTGTGCCGAGGAACTGGAGTGCGGGGTTTGCTACCAGACCTACAACGCTGGTCGGCGGTGTCCCCGGGAGCTCCAATGCAAGCACAGCTTCTGCGAGAGTTGCCTCCTGGCCCTGTCCCGTCCCCCGGGACCCGGAGAGGCGCATCTGGAGGCTGGCAGATTGATCGTATGCCCGCTGTGCCGACACATCACATCCATCTCCGATCATGGGAAGATCCGAGCCCAGCTGAGAGTGGACGAGAGCGCACTGGAGCGGCTGATGGCTGCGGGACTTCTCGACGAGCCCGAGGTGGACGATCAGGTTCAAGGCGACGAGGAGGAAGCGACAGCTCCCGAGACTCCAGCCGAGGAGAGCGAGTCTTCCGCGGGCACCGGAGGCGGAAGATTCCGGCGGTCTTGGAAGAAAGTTTGGCAGGCGATAAGCGGCAAGGGACAGCAGGGAAGAGAAGGTAAGAGAGACCCTGATGGTGGTTTATGATATTTTCACAAGTAGATTTGTCCTTGATTAAGTATCAGTGAAACCAGGGAGGGTTCTGGCTGTAAGACTGTTAAAATATGATCTAAAAATCTTTAGTTTGTATCAATTTGGTGATTTTATTCTGAAATCTTAAGAAAAAAAGTTCATATGAATAATCCAACTGCTATAGGAACTAAAAGCAAAATGATGATACTTTTTATTTGAAGTAGATGATTAGTGCTGTAAAGAGATGCAAACTTAGTCAGATTATAGTTTGGTTTGATCACACTTTCTTCAGTACCTTTTGTTAGAACTAGCAGGTGTATCTATTCAATAAAATCGGAAGTTAAACAAAATCCTTTAACTTTAGGGAGGTGTCCTAAAAAAAAGATTATCTAAACCTCAGTGCAACAGTTACATCATCTTATTCACCTTCTGTAGCCCCCAGCACTTCACACCGAATTAAGTTTGTTCATTGTTTTCTAACTTGCTCTCTTCTTCTTTCAGAAGACTGTATGACCAGTGAAGACCTGAGGGCCCTCGCCATGATGTCGTGCCACATGTTTTGAGCAGCCCCTTATGGCCCCAGAGTAATGCAATAAGAGTGATGAATCACCTCAAAATGGACTTGATGGTGACGTAGATGATGATTAAGCCTTGTGGACACTGTGAATGTTTTGATTCCTTGTATGATCACCGTGTAGCTTTTCCCCTCAAATGAGAGAGAAAATGTAGAAAACTGTGATGCCAAAGCAGCCTTTTTCAGGCCCAATTATGTACAGATGTAACTGTTTTGATATTTATTGTTTTTTGTTTGTTTTCATGAAAGTATTTATATTTTTAAAAAATAAACACATTTTTTAAACTCAGTTTGAAGCTTTCTGATGATTTTTAGTGATTTGCCTTTTGATTAAAAAAAAAACAAAGTTTGAATTTATTATTATCATAATTAAAAGCTGATAAGTAAATTAGAGGTGAAATGTACGGCCTTTCAAAGGAAAAAAGGGTGTAGACAAAAAAAAGAAAAATTAATGTTTTACATAAAATTCGCTGAAGTCAGAAAAAACAAATAGCCCTTTGCTCATAGCTCCAGGAAGTTGGTCACCTGAGGCCAGGTGAACTGTATTGCCTCTAATCAGGCTGACAAGCACCAGCAGAGCTGCAAGGTCCCCTACATGGTTCAAGTAAAAGATATCAACTAACGGCACTGCTGCAGCTTTTACCAGTCGTATAAACCTGGATAAAAGTTGCTGATCATGTTCGGCAACTTTGGCCCTCACCTAAGGTAAACGGCACACAGTACTTTGTGGGGTTTTTTGCACATGCAGATACAACATCTGAAAAGCACTAGCAAGTATTTGTGATGACAGTTCAGTTCTTATATTAAAACTGCGCATTTGGGTGTATTTTTATCTCTCCAGACTCCTTGTGTTTGCGCCGATCTGTGCAGCCATCGTGCTGTTTATTGTGTGCCCAGATTCTGCGAGAGGTGAGCACAGGCATGCTCATCCTAATGGCTTTTGTGGGGTGTTGCTGTGTATGTGTCAGCTGGAGAGTAATAGCATTTGTTTCAACAAAGCTGATGGTGTTGATGATGGCAGAACTCACTTTTATCAGGCATGTCGCAAACAGTTTCCTGGTCATTTAGATAAGGATTTTATTTTAACAAGATGAATTTCATTCCATTTTTTTAATTTTTTTTTTATAAATTATCAAATCGCAACAACCATCCCCTCAAGTCACTTTAAATTGTAAAGGTAAAAATCCTGCAATAATAGAGAGAAAACGTTTTCAGGCACAGGCAGGGGCAGCCATCTGCCGTGAGGGAAGAAAAGAAACGTTTCATCTTCAGCAACAGTAATCTTGCATCATATAAAGGAAGATGATGAAATAACAATGTAACAGTCAGGACCCAGTTTTTAATCTAAGATGCCAGAGAGTTTTGCATGACTCACAACAAGTCACAGGACCATGGTGCAGGCTGCCGAGTTCATTCACTTTCTGAAACTGTTTGAAGGCCCTCTAAAGGCTAACTTTCTTCTGATTTGATTCCTCTTGAAAACAGAAGGGTTGAATAGCAGATGATGGCATAGCAGTAGATGATCTTACTGACACAAACTCTATAAAAGCCAAACAATGTCCTTATTTAATTTGAATCGGTGCATTTAACTAATGTTTATTTATTACCAGCCTAATGAGAAATATAGTGGCGCAAACATGATTCATTTAATAATTATGAAAAAACATTTGCAGTAACAAGATTGTTTAGCTTCCCATCTTTAATTCGGCAGTGTTGTGATCAGTGTTTCAGTTATGTTGTGTTTAGATTGCTGTTCTTGTGGATGTTTGACTTTGTTTCCAGAGCAAAGATTTTAACAGGTCACTGTGACTTAGACTCCTGTAGAAAATAATATGTCAGTTAAATCAAATTGGTTCTATATAAAACTAAGGTTATATAAAATATATTCAGTTTAATATCCCATAACATGTTCATTTTTGGTACACACGGTGAATAGTTTGCATAACTTTGTTCTTTTTATTACCTTTTTAAATATAAATAAACAAACAAAAGCAAAAAATAAACTATGCCAAAGAGATGAGATGCTGCTAAACTGGCACAAAAGGTAAGAGAAGATCTGACACCAGTAATACAATGGGACAATACCCTGCACTTGCACAGTGGTTCGTAAAACAAGTAATATATGAATCTAATCCATGTCCTTCAATCCAAAGATGTGCCAACTATCCATGTCATCTATTGAAATCCAAATTATAATCAACTCGCAGATGTTCCAGTAGTCTTTCATTGATACAGTGACCAAGCTTTTCCACATTCACAACCTCTGAGATTTCCACATGGAAATATAGAGGATCCTCGCCAATCTACTTCACCATGGCTTTCCTTACTAACATTAAAGGGAGGGTAGGGTATCATCAGCATACAATAAAACTTTACAACTGGTATGAAACAAAATAATTCCTTGAATATCTGGGTTTTTTGCCTGATTGCTAATGCTAAGAGCTCTATAGCAAGAGAAAAAGAAATTTGGCCTATTTTCAGAGTCCATTGAAACAACACCACCCAATATTTTATTGTTGAAATTTAAAAAAAAAATAAAATTGAAGTCTACTTATCAAATTTTAACAGTGTAATGAGGGGGGGGCTGAAACTGATAATCTACAGCAGCCTGAAACCCGAGCTTCCAAAGGGATTACTTGTAGATACAATGTCCTCAATATGTGAAACTTTGGCAATCATAGGTCATCTGTGCTCTATCGAAAAGACAACACGGGCTTTGCACCTGCTAGAATTTTCAGTCATCCAATTGCCAGTCTATATAATATGTAAAGCATTTTTGCCTGTAATAGTAACAGTTTAGAATTTGCTTTCTGTTTTTTCATTTTCAGCCAGTTACACAGCAACCCAAAAGCACAATGGAGTGACGTACGATGCCTGGAGACAACCTCACACTCCATATAGTCAACATCGTCCTGCCTCTACTGGTCTGCTGTCAACAGAAACTGGACTTCACACTGGAACTGATAACGAAACTGAAACGAGTGGAAATTATAGAGGGACTCCGTCAATCATTGATCAGCAATCAAAACCTTTACAGTTTACACAAGGTATCTACAGTGACGGTCAAAACAGCCCAGAAAGCAGGCAGTCTCGAGTGAGAATAAAAGTGCAGAGGGGTCACAGAACAGATGGAGCGAGGCCAGCAAGCAGCTTTTTAACTAGCAGATCCTCTCCCCAGCACGGAGGGCAAAGCGCAGAGAGATGGAGGTCCAAAGAGAATGACCCTGCTCTCGCTCAGAAAGAAGCCCCAATTGGAAATTCTCATGATTCCCACTCAGTGATCATTAGAAAACCACCTCCAGAAAAAGCTGGCATACACCAAAGCTTGAGTTTTTCAAAAATTTGGGACCAGAAATATATTCCAAAACCTTACAGCAGAGGACAAGTTGCAAAGAATGATTCTTCAAGGACGGATAAAGATAAATCTCCTGGAAACCCATTTTATTTTTTTCTTTCTCCATCCCAGACTAGTGCTTATTGGGAAACTCCAAGGGGGCGTTACAGTGACTATAAAGAGACAAATGAATCTCCTGCAGTTGGGGCACAGAGTACATGGAGTGGGAGTCAATCAAGCAAATTTCTCAGCTCTACAAGTCATCTGGCTCCTCACGCAACATCAATCAGCAATGGCTCAAACACCCTTGTTATTAAAACAAACCCAAGTGCAGAAAAACTGACATCATCCATCACAGATTCCCCCCATGGGCGAGACTCAGTGAGCAACGGTCAGACACAAAGACACAAAAAGATGCAAGCGTATCTTTTTAAGGGCCCTGAGTCCTCAGTTAACAAAGTTTCGGGAGATGGACGAGAGGCTTTAAGTGGACTAAGCAATGGTGCCATAATGTCAGATAATCAAAGGCCCTCTGATGTACCAGCTGCCAGCAGATTTGGATCCAGGTATTATAACACAAAAGATACAACCAAGCAAATTAATTCCAATCTGCCATATCATCCCACTAGTGCAGCTCAGAATGATGAACAGATGCACAAAGATTTAAAAAGACCCATCTCCAGCTTACTTCTTCCTCCTCACATCACAGAACAATCTTCCGATCTCCATCTTGCTCCGGTAAAAAAGAAGAATATGGCAAGTTTTTTCCCTTCACCTCACATTTATTCTACACATGTGTATGCCACCAGAAGTGAGGAACCTCTTTCAGTCAGCAAAGTCAATACAACTACAAGAGATTTAGTGCAAATCCAAAAACCAGGAGGGGACACACAAAGTATCTATGGCTTCAAAGAGTTTAAAAATCCTGTGTGGCAAGCTGTAAAGAAGCCGCCCGCTCTCACTTTTAAAGAACATCCCAACTCCAAACAGTACAGCTTTGATAACACAAAGGATTATAAGTTTAGAATTTCAAATTTTTACCCTGCTCTGCTCCCAAGGTACAGTTTTGGCCAACGAGGAGGATCTGCTACTACTACAACACCACCGGTAAAGTTGGAGAAAAACCCTGTAGTTTATTCTTCACCTTCACCCAGCACCTTTATCCCAGTCACAAAACCCACGCTGTTTGTATCAGGGTTTATGCAAGTACAGCCACTGATGCCTAAAAGTGACCCTGGGGTGGACAGAAACCTCAACTACAGACAATTCAGAACCTACAAAATAACAAAAGCTCCAAAAAGATCAGACTCTCAACCACTCGAGGGAGCCAAACCTTCAGTTCAAGGACCGGACAAATCTGCCAGACTCAAGCAGGATCTTGATGGTATTAAAGTCGGAAGTCGACAGACCTCAGAACCGAGAAGCTTCAGAATTTCCAATCAAACTGAGCCAGCTAGCTGCAATACATCAACACAGACTCCAAAGGAGTTGAGCAGTGTTGACCTTAAACCAGATTTAAAGACAGCAGAGGATTCTGTATCAGTCTTACCTGATAAAAACAGCAGCAGACCCTACACTTTCCGGAGATTCAAGTCCTTACAAAACACAACCGCACAGGCTCGCAATAAAATATGGTGGCAATACCCGATGCAAGATCCAGCATCAGCATCTTACATAGTCTCCTCGGCTTATTTGAGGTCAGCAAGGCGCCTCACAATTGCATCAAAGCAAACATCAGAGCTAGGGACACCCAACCAAAGCAAACCTGCTGAGATGAAGGCAACCCTGCTCCACACCTCCACCAGCCGCTCCGTGAGAGCCAAACACGTGAAGGCAAGACACAGAAACGGCAAAAAGCTCGGCGATTCTACATTCACCAATCACACTGTGGCCATAGTCAGGCTGCCCAAGCGCCCCGCCGAAGTTAAAGCTGTCACTTACACCGATGTTCTTGGAAGTGCTATGTTCAGTGGTGTCATGGCAACAAGAGAAGCACCTGACACGGCAAATGATATGGATCATTTTCCAAACGTGACAGCTACAACCGAGCAGCAGAAAGCAATGAACCGTTCGAATTTAGACTCTGATGATGATGTGTACAGTGGAAAAAACATGACCATGAGCTCTGAGGAAAATACTGAAGATGAGATGGGGGATTTCAGCAGCGCAGAGAAAAACAAGGTGGATAAAAGTGAAAAAGCCGATCATGAACGAAAAAAAACAGATTTCTTTCCAGATAAGGAAGAAAGTGGAAGCGGTGGCTCTGAAGTTTTATCAAGTGTAGTAGGAAGTCAGGCATTGACAAAAGATTTGCTAGAGTTGGAGTACCTACGAATTTCTACTGAAAATGTTTCCTTTAAGTCAGTGAACCTGCCTCACCCAAATAACAAAACAATAAAAATGCTGGAACAGTTCCAATAAGAGCTGGAAAAGCACACGTGACTGTGTTTTTGTGCCAACAAACATTTCTAAACAACATGACTGAGCTGATGGATATACTATTACAAGGGCTGAGCTATAAATGGCTCATAAAACCATGTTTACATTAAAGGGTACTTTTGTTAGTGAAGTTTATAGCTCCTGATACCGGCTTTAAACAGTGACAGTGTGTTTCCTTTTGTTTACATTCTTCGCGCCTGATGAAGATTTAATCTGGATTTATGTGTGCAATGTGCTGATCGTCCTTCTCACCTTGGAAATGGAGCAAAAAGAGCCAATTTACTAAAACTTGCAGATGTTTAAATGCCAGATTTGTGAAGAACAGCTGTGCAAATCGTTATGTCTGCTGGCAGAAAGAGCATCGTTGAGATGAGCAGTTCTGTTTCTTTTAAAGTTACTGATGTTTGTATATCTGCTGTGATGCTCTTCTGTATGTGCTGCACCATTCCATCTCTGCTCATAGTCCTTAGTCCTCCTTCATGAATTTTCTTTCTTACCATTAAAGTTTTTTCAGGGAGTTGTTCCTAACTCTGATTCTTGAAATAAGAACATGGGTTATTGTATATGTATTAAAAAAATATTACTATACAAATTAAAAGGCTTATAATTTAGTTTACTTTGTTGCTGTGCACTTATAACATAAAACAGAGATAAAACTAACTGGACAGTGATCTGCAGAGGTTTAAGGATAAACACTATAAAGACCCTTAATATTAATGTAACTGTAATAGTATATGTAATATTAGGAAAATAACAGAAAATACCCTTATTTAGCTTCAAAAATGTGAAATATGCACTGTCATTGCAAACAGAAACCGTCCTCCCTCTGAAAACACCTCAGTGTCTAATTAAATAAAAGGTCTCCTTAGTTTGGCGAAATTATGAGAGCTCATGAGAATATTTAAAATGTCTGTCCTCACCTTTTCATGTGGTGGGGTGGTGGTACTGAGCATCCTGGTAATTATTATAATTACGCTAGCACGTCCAATACTTTAAAAGCCTGGGACTTTACTAAAGTTGCAAAAAGCACAAGACCTAGGAAACGTGAAAGATTAAGTAGCCTTTATAGTTGAAGCTAACAAAATACTTTTTGTTTCTAAACCTGACCAATTAGCTTTTGTTCCTAGGCTAAGTAGTCCCAGTGCCAGCTAACAAAGTAGGTTTCGTGGCTAAGCCTGACTTGTAGGCTCAAAGACTAATGTGTAAGGTTTTCCCACACACCCACTTTGTTAGCTTCAGGAACAAGAACCGCTTAGCCTAAGAACAAAAGCTAATGGGTCAGGTTTAGCTAACAAAAGCTCAATTTGACCAATTAGTCTTTAACCTTAAATCAGGTAGGTTTGATACTGAAAAGTTACAAAGCAGGTTTAAGTATAAAGCTAGAAATACTTTTTGGCTTAAAATGTTCTAAATAGTGTTTTAGCTCATCCAGCAAAGGATGGCTGAGCTCATACCATAGCCCCAAGAATCACTGCTAAAAATAATGATTGCCTAATGGATCAAGCTCACATTTGTCTTTTACAAGAACTTTTGTTTTTCCACAGCATAACCTTCATGCACACTACTTACAACTTCACCAAAGTTCTCACTCCTGATGTACTGAACAACATATTCAGTCCAAAACATTCAGCAAAGTCTAATATAAGACTCTTGATGATGATAAATGTTACACAAAATGATAAAGAAATATCAAATGATGGGGTAGTTTGAAATATTGCATTGCTGTACATGTTGCATACCACATGGATCCTGCAGTGGTGGGCACAGAATTTTCCCAAGGGGCCACATGGGGGACTGTTGTGGAAGACCCAACCAATAAGCTAAACTTCTGTTCAATATGAATTTTATCACTGTATTATAAATAGCTACTGATAATAGTAGATGCTACAATCAGGCCCTAATGGTGACCCTATGGGAAAATGTATTGCCCACCCCTGTTAGATGTTCATGATCACAGATGGAGTAATCCTATTGGTTGACCCCCACATCAGGAGGCTGTGGTTTGGGCCTTCCTATTACTGTTATGCTAACATCAGTAATATGATCAGTAAAATTACATATTTTCATCCTTTTTATGGCCATGGTTACCACTGACCATGCACTCATAATCCTCCTGAACTCAAACACTTTCATTTAGAGTTGAATGTGATTCATTTGTCCTGGATATGACTGTTTGTGACCCTCCCTGATTTCTCAGTGGATTTTGATTCTCATTAGCTTGTCCAATACAGCCAGCCAGTGACAAGGAAACTTATAACTTTCTTTGTGTACTTCACACATTACCAATATCCTGTGAATTGTGATGGCTTGTGACCCATTACATTTCTGCCTGGTTACTAAAGCTAATAAAGCCATGTTTGTGCCTACAGTTAAACTAATAGGTTCAATGCATGAGGTGCAGGAGTTTAGCACTCACCCAGATCCCACTGGATTGCAGTATGCTGATGTTGCAATATTTAATATCCACATTATGAATGATGCCAAAAGCATGCCGCCTGCTCTAGTTTAAATAATAAAGAAAAAAAATAGTCTGATGTATAATTTCCTGTCTAGATATTCAAATGAACTGAATGGCTTTAACATATTTTCCTAATGCTGCATCAGCTCTCCAGCGTTTCTGTTCTTTGTTTCAGTATTGTTTAAACCAGTAATTTGCGATGACTAGCAGAGTGCTTTACTGGAATTCTGAATGATCTGGAAAACTCAGTGAATTAGTCTAGCGCTGACCGAGAAGACGTGAAATGTGGCTTTTTGTGTGTTGGTTTCGAGTCGTTTGGCAAATGATTTGCATACTATAATGTCAAATAGAAAGAGGGAAAACAGAGGAAGGTCATTGTTGAGGCTTTTTATAAATGGATTGTATTCCTTGTGTCCTCATTTCCATGCAGGCAGTGGCTGTTCAGCGTGCTGACACAGATTTTCCATCTCCTGTTTTTGAGCTTACATTCACGCTTTCAGCATGCCGGTCTCTGAGATGGAAAAACTTGATCCTCCTTTGCACAAGTGGGGCTTCTTTGAACTCCATCAACCCATCTCATAAGTGTACACAGAGTCATTCATTAAAACACACCATTATTTACCCTATTTGTCTCGGATTAAACCGTAAAGGAAATGCAGATGCAGTATACATTTGCTAGTTTCAATCACAAGGATGTAGTCATCACTCTCTTGCTGCTCTTATGTGTCTTGTCAGTTTTAGCTGAATTTACGGATAGCACACACTGAGTGACCTGATCTGGTTTTGCAGCAAGAGCACAGATGTTCCACTAGATGGCGCGGCTCATCCACTGTATTATCTAATGTGATAAAGTCAAGACGCTTTGCACTTCTCATCCAGGCGGTCTGCTGTTGGCCCACTGCATGACTTTTAAGTCAAATGAATTCACAAAAATCTATTTTCTATCATCATTCCCTCAGATAGTAATCATTTTAAATCTATTCCTTTCCTTTATCAATCAGCCAGTCAAGTGTACAGTTTTAGGGGACGCTGTGCCCACACTAAACCCAGATCACAGCTCCTCATAAGTTAATTCACACCACCTGACCCTTCACCTTCTCTCAGTACTCCACTTAAATACCAGTTTTACACTTGTCTTCCATCTACAGGCTGGAAGGGGCCCCAAAGCCACAAGAAAGTGGGAGGGGTTTTTTGGAGGGGACCTGCCAGTCAAAGTTAAACACATTGTATATTGGATTAACACCCCCCTCCACCTTTCTACCAATACCCGTGGAAAGTGGGACTGCCCACTTTCCCATAGAGCTGAGAGGTATTAAGGTGATATGATGTTTGATGTTTGGGGTTTCCATGTGCTGGCATGTAAAGGCGTGGGCCTGCCGGCTCCTTCAAAGTCACCCTCTTTCTGTGGTGCCTTTTGTGTTAGCTGAGTGTTGTGTGTCTAGTTCACACAATTCCAAGTTTCTATGCTCGCCTAAAATATTCTCTATCAGTGTGTGTGTGTGTGTGTGTGTGTGTGTGGTGTTTTCTTGCAAAGGCTGGCCCTCCCTCCCACTTTTACTGTGAGGGGAATTCTGTACCATGTGTCTGTGGTTTTCAGGGAGCTTTCAAAGAAAATAAAGCACTGAGGCCTCGCAGCCCCTCCTTACTTCCCTCCTCCTTTCTTCTTCTTCCCCTCGTTTCCCCTCACTCACTCACTCCATGTGGCACTTTTTGTTTTTTACAGTTTCCACCTCCCCATTTTTCAGACCAGCCAGCCAGCTCCTGAGTGACAGAGCTAATTTCATATGCATCCTATAACCCAGACAAATCCATAATCACAGCAAACAGTCTCTCACGAGTCGGCTGAGAGGGAGAGTGAGAGTTGGGTGGTGTTGAGGGTAGGAAGGGGAGGGAGGGAAAGACAGAGAAAGGCTTTTTGTTTGGCTAAGTACACTATGTGAAAGAGGGGGCGGTGAGGAAAAGGAACTGGAAATACATTAGAAAATGGTTGCGTTGGCTGTGGTGTTTGTGGCTCAGATGACTTCAGATGTCATGTAGTGGATGGACCCACACACATGGATACCATGACTGTGTGTAAACTTACTTTACTGAGTCTGCAGTGATTAACTTTGCCCTAAGGCCCATATATACATGGAGAAAAATAAAGGAAAGTTGGAGGATTAGCAGAAGCAGCTTGCAGTAGTTTCTGGCTGTAGTCAAAGGTTTTATTGGCTTATTTATGGTTTATTGTGGCTAATTGTAAGGGGGGAATAAGTAAAAAAGAGCACAGCTATTTCTAACCTCTGACGAATACAGTGCTTTCTTAGTCAAGCTTTCTTGTCATTTCCTTAAGTAGTGTTCAGGAATAGTTCTCCAGGCTTCTTGAAGGACATTCAAAGCTCTTCTTTGGATGTTTCTGCCTTTTGTTCTGTTCTCTGTCATGCTGATCCCACACTGCTTCAATAATGTTGAGGTCCAGGCCAATCCATGACTGATAGTTTTCCACTGTGTGTTTTTGCTCTCCAGGTATTGGCATCGTGTGCACTGGGAGTATTTTGGGATCACTATTGTGCTACAAAATTAGGCTGAACCCAAAATTTCAAACTTGGACTCATCACTTCCTGTTGCCACTTATTGTCAGTCCAGTTCCTGTGTAATCTGGCATACCTTAGCCTTTTCTCTGTTTCCCTTCCGCAAGAGTGAGAGTCTGAACAGATCAAAAGAGGAGCAAGACGAATATCTCAGGTCCCGTGTCAGGTCTTTGCTGTTTTTCTTTTTTTCCTATTTCTCAAGGAAATCACTTTCTGATACGTTTGGACAGATTCAATAAAAGAAACTGGAGCAAATTGGATGGAAAATGAGTGAAAAAGCAGCCAATGTCCAAAGAAAAACAGCATTGGAAAGAATTTCAGAAAGCCTTCAGAACTTTTGCTTGGGACCACTTAAAAAAATGACATGAAAATCTGCCTCCTTGGAAGCAGAATATAAAAAAATGAGGGATGGCTCAAGACTTTTGCACAGTACTGCAGTAGAATAAGTGTGAATAATGTTGAGGAAGTACTCTTGAAGCATGGAGTAGTGCCCACATCACCATTCCCACATGTGCTTCGGGAACAAAAGCTTCATCCATGTCCTACATTCATCGAGCTTCCTGTGACCCACACCATGGAGGAAGTCATAAAGACCGGAAGACTTCCTGTATTGTTGCCAGCATCAAGCGGTACGAACTGTACATGATGTGCAAGGCCAGGGACCAGTGATGTAAACCTATAAAAATAGATCGCTTAGCCTCATCAGAGGTCCCAAGACGTACATCTGACGGGAGATTTATGCGTCTGTTTTCTTTCCACAGCTTTAAGACCTGTTTTTACTGTGCTGAGCAGATGTATTGATGCTCTAAAGCAGACTGGAAACCAAGTTATTTTAGGAAGTCATTTTCATATTTACGCACTCGATGGAGCTTTTAGCTTTCGTTCATACATTGAACATCAGATTCCATACCATTCCTTGATTCACTATAACACTAACTACACCAGCCTTGATTTTACAGAAACAGACTGTAGTCTAGTATAGCATGCAAGCACTCTGCACTTACCTTAGTGCATGGGCTCATTTATGTGCAGTTATATCATTTTTGAGGCCTTAAATTGAAGGAATTGTTAACCTACAGCAAACTGAAGCTTCCAAATCCTAGCTTCAACAAAACCCAGCATACACTATATTGCCAAAAGTATTTGCTTGTCCCTCCCCGCCTTCACACTCATCATATGAACTTGAGTGACTTCCTGTTCTTAGGGTTTAATATGATGTTGGCCTGGAGGAGTGTTTATGGAAATTTTTGATGGTTCTTCCAGAAGCACATTTGTGAGGTCAGACACTGATGTTGGATGAGAAGTCCTGGCTCACAGTCTCTGCTCTAATCCACCCCAAAGGTGTTCTGTCAGGATGAGGTCAGGACTCTGTGCAGGCCAGTCAATGTCTTCCACACCAAACTTGCTCGTCCATGTCATTATGGTCCTTTCTTTGGTGCACTGGTGTGCATCCATGTTGGAACAAGAAGAGTCCATCCCCAAACTGCTGGATTACCAGATGGAGGAGCGTGATTCGTCACTGCAAACAACATGTCTCCACTGCTGTAGATTATAGTGGTGGCGTACTTTACACCACTGCATCCGACACTTTGTACTTGGTGATGTAATGCTTGGATGCAGCTGCTCGACCACGGAAACCGATTCCGTGAAACTCTCTATGCACTGTTCTTGAGATAATCTGAAGGCCACATGAAGTTTGGAGGTCTGTAGTGATTGACTCTGCAGAAAGTTGGTGACCTGTGCACACTTGGCACCGCTGACCCCGCTCTGTGATTTTACGTGACCTACCACTTCATGGCTGAGTTGCTGTTGTTCCCAATCACTCCCACTTTGTAATAATACCACTAACAGCTGACTGTAGAATATTTATTAGTGAGAAAATTTCACGACTGGACTTGTTGCACAGGCGGCATCTTATAACGGTACCACGTTTGAATTCACTGAGCTCCTGAGAGCGACCCATTCTTTCACAAATGTTTGGAGAAGCAGTGTTCATGCCTAGGTGCTCAATTTTATGCACATGTGATCATGGAAGTGATTGGAACACCTGAATTCAGTGATTTGGATGTGAGAGTGAATACAGTGCATATTGAGGTTCAAAATAGACTCTTGCACTCAGAAATGGCACCATTAAGTAGCTTTTTCCCCCCTCTTTTGTGTTGATCAGATGTGCTACCACTGCGGAAGCTCACCTTAGCATTTTTCTCGAGCACTTTAAAGGATTTGTGTACTCTGTGAAAAATCTGACACCACTGGGAACTCCGGACATAAAGCTCATGCGATGTTCCACATAGGGACTCTTGTGGTTATTTTACTGAATTCGTTCACACGATACTCTGCAGGTATTCCTAATGTTTAAACAAGTGGGGTTATAGGGTGTATTTGTGCCGCTGTGTACCTGCAGGTGCATGTAGATGTGTTTGTGTAACTGCAACACAGATACAGTATCATGAACACATATACAATGACGAGATTATTGGCACTCAAACACGTCGGGTCCACCCGCTGGCTCCTGGCCAGCGCACCTCCCTATGACTGAACTCCGTGTCCTCTTGCTTTGGCTCCCATCCAGCATCCGTCTTCTGCTCTCTTTCAGTCGTTTGTCTTCGCCAGGGATGCTGTCACCGTAGCCGAGCCTGGCATCATCGCTGGCTGTCGCCACTACTACCAGATGGCTGCTGTGTCCATTCTCTCCTTATGATGCTCTGCATTTCCGCCTTGTCTTATTTAACTGTTGTGAGATTAATCTGAATGAGTTTATCTGCTGTGAGGGTCTCAGAGTGCATCACAAAGATGGTTTACTTCTTCATTTTTATTTCACTAATCGTGGATTTCTATAGAAAAAGGAACATTCTCTGTGACAGTGTTTAAGGTCACTCACTAAATCGGGAGCATTGCTTGCCTAAGCACTGAATGTTACCAGAGAAATGACTGAAACTATTTTGGTAAATGTAGCATTTCTGATGTGTTTCGGCCTTTCAGGCCACACTGAAGAATGAGCTTCTGAAAGTTTTCTTCCAGGGTCAAGATGATCTGCATTTAAATGTGGACAAGGAAAACATCCGAGGCGTGCACCTTTATCTGCTTTTCTGATGTCAGACTGTGCACCGTGTCGTTATTAGTTGGCTTTTGATTGGCCAACATTTCTACATAGTTATGTTCATAGCGCCACCTGTTGTTTTGGCATGGTCTTGACAGCACTTTTTCTGAAGATTGAAATTCTCTGACCAACACGCATACAGCTCAGCTCAATGTCTAGTTTATTGCATCCAAAAATGCCGCTACGGCATTTTCACGGATAGAGCCAGAATCAGTGCTCAGCATATGGCTTGTTTAGCAAATCAAAAATGCACAAATAGTCAGAGCACAGATTACAAGTTTTACAGTTTTACCATTTTTGTCCTGCACTGCCACCATCTTGGATGGTCAAGTCAGGGTTAGTGGGGGTGCTTCAACTTTCCGATTTGGAAATCTGACTTGATGGGACGTTCTGGTGGAATAGCCTGACTCAGAAGTTGAGATTTCTGATTTTTGAGTTCAAATGGTGTGAAGAATTAGTGGTGCCCCTAGAGCTACCTGTTAAAATTCCCAACTTTGCAGCGCAAATGTATGGAAGCTTGTTTACACCACAGATTTTTCTCTTTTTTCCCTCCATCCATAAGTTACTACTATAGAATTTTGGCAAAAAACTAAGACATTTTTCATCAATCAACAAAAACTTTGATTTAAAAATCAGCTAAAAGAACTTTCTCTGTAGTTTTGCAGGTATCATGTAGAAAAACGGTTGAAACTGCACTTCTTTGTCTCATATTAAAATATCTCCGGTATTAAACGTGTAATCAAACAGTTTTAGCTCTTCTTAATTAAACACTGAGTTTCACTCGTCTTGCCCACAGACCACAGTTGGCTGACCCTGTTTTCAGCTGTATTTTTCAAGATGCATTTACACAAAAAGTGAACTGGAGCCAAAGAGAACTAAAGTGTCCGGGAAAAAAAGCAGCAGTGTAGGTTTCAGTATCCTCAGGTGTGGTTTTAGAGCCTTATTTGAATCTTTGGAGGTTTATGGTTGTCTAAACTAGCCTTATTTTTATTCATATAGGGAAGTGAGAGCGTGTGCAGGTGCATGCCTGGTCTCTGCGCGCTCTCATTTCTATTAATTCCTTCTGCCAGCCCGCAATCACACCTGGGCTGGGTTTAGTTACTCATCCATCTGTGGACGAAGACGATACAAGATCCCACACGCGTCAACAGTAAGGAAAGAGGAGCACGGATTTATCGGGCCGAGGAAGGCTTATTTAATTAACCCGAGTGCTGAGTGAGAGGGTCGCATTGAATGAGACAGAGGGAGGCCTTTGAGCGAACACGGTGTTGGTTAAATTCCCGGTCAGACAAGTGATTAACTCCACCGGAGACCGGCCAAAAAAATCGAGTAAAAGATCTTATCAATGGAAGTGGCGAATGTGACTAAGGCAGCTGAAAGACGCCTTTGAAAAACGACCAGGCCATTTTCCTTTCCACAAAACAGCGTGACATCTGCGCTGTGGTCGCAGCCTCGTCGAGCGAGCGTGTGTGACTCACAAAGTGTGAGAGGGGCATGAGCCCGTCTGCGACTGTGGCATTTCTCGCAGATGTTCACACTTGCCTCAGACAGTAAATTAAAGCGTCTTCCGCTCGCAGTTCAGTAGCTCCTTTGTTTTTCTGTCACTTTTTCTTTCTTTCTTTTCCTTTTTTTTTTAGTTTTTTTTTTTTTTTTTTTTTTTTTTTTTCCCTTTTTTTTTTTTTAAACTTTTTATTCAAT
>VUQG01005452.1:26694-49637 GCA_015106755.1 Etia nguti | reverse complement strand
TTGCAGGTGGTGGGGGGGGGGGGGGGGGTCTAACCCTGAGCTGTGGTCAGCAGGATGGCGAATTTACGCCCTGGCACGATGCTAATATGTTAATCTGATCTAGCTGGTTTTAACTAGCTAGCAGGCTACTGTACTCCCTGCTACAAGTATCTTTTGTTTGAGGCCTGTGCGCTCAATACTTATGGCTCACCGAACAGTGAAAGTATGCAGTGAAGAAGATAATAGGAGCAGAAAAATTTGAATTTTGAAGAGTAAAAGCGACACAAAATATTCAACATTACGCTAACAGCAGCTATGCTAGTATTTCTCACAGTAGAAAGGAAGGCTAGCAGATTGCTAGTACTTTAGGTTTCAGTCACACACGCCTAGAGGCCTGCCAGTGACCTTTTGGCAGCTACTGGTCGCTAGGTTAAAATTTTCTTTCCTTGACCAGTTGCGAGTCATTGCTAGAGGCTGCCGGCAGTTGCTGTGAAACTGATTGCAAAAGCTCCATACTCACATGATTGGAGACTAGTTAGTGACCCGATGGCAAAGTGGAAATGGAGAACTGTTTGCCTTCAAAATACGTTTCAACTTTTGAAATGTGTTGGTTGCAACAATTACTTTGAAGGCGAAAAGTCTCTGCTTCTGGCGAGTGTTTGCAGACAAGTGTGCATCTTCCTTGCAAACTACAAGTGACTGCAGCAACCTGCCTGCAACCACAGCAGTGACAAGAAGGTGCAGTTTTTGGTGCAGTGATTTCCTCTCGCAACAATTCGCTGGGGAATACTAATTTTTTCCCTAGCAACCAGAAAGTGCCAGGAGGCTGCCGACTGGTCTCTAGGCCTGTGGCTCTGAGGCCTTAGTGAAATTGCTGCGTTCATGTCATATCAGATTTATTGTGTACAATTTTCATTTTATTTCAACATGCCAGTTAGAACTGTCAACGTGTTTTTATTTATTTTACCCATCCTGGAAGACTCACATCAAGGAATATGAACTGAAACCTAATGACATAGTGTCCATAATGTTTTTCAGCCACATTCGAGCAACTCTGTAATCACAAAACTGACGATCGCTGTGTGCACACAGTAAACTTTCAAACCTTCCATCCTTTATGACATGAATGCAGTAAAAGCTCACACCAGTGCTCCCCACTTTTGTTTTTATAACTACATTAAATCAAGCTTGGAAAAAAACCAACAAAAAACACCCCACAAAGGTTCACTGAAGTTCTCTGGAAAATGGCTACAATCTGAAAATGAGGCACTTTTTGAGCAGATGTACAATTCTATACATTTTTCTTTTTCATCAACCGTTGTATTCTTTATAATTGGAGCTCTTCCAATTAGGGAAAAAAAAAGAAAACACTGTTCTCCATTTTTGTACCCTCCTCTGACGGGTTTCACTCAAGGAATGAGAGCAGCAAATAGCTTTTTAAGAATGTCATTTGGCACACATCCCTGTTGGTTTCCACAACCAACTAGATGAAAGCGAAGAGGAAAAAAAAAAGTTTTCCATCAGTCTCTGACAAAGTGCTCGAGGACCGTGTCTGATCCAGCTGCTCTCTCGATGCCATAGGTTGCCACAAAATGAAGAGGCGGAGCCTTTGTTTTCCCCAGGGACGATTCACTGACATCAGCACTCTAGAAGAAAAGCCAGAGAAGAGAGGTTTGATTACAAATCATATAAACAACAATTCAGATATGAAGAAGAAGAAATAAATATTATGTAAACAAAGTGTCTCCTCCTTATCTGCTTAATATGTAATGCGTGATATCAGCTCTGGAACACGCTGACCCTAAAACGAACAACTGGAATACATAGTGCGGCTAAACGGGCTGGAAGAAAGACTCAGACAGGAAGAATGAGATAAAGGGAACAGCAGGGAGGGAGAAAGTGAGGACACCTATGGCTACAGGCAACTGTGTGTGTGTGTGTGTGCGCGTGTGCGCACAAGCCCGTACGTGGGAAAACAGAGTTCTAGATCCCATGTTGCATTTTCCTGAGCACATGCCCCACATGTGAGCACACAGGTATGTGGGAAAATGTCACTGCTGCAGTTATTCAAAATGTCAAGTCTGAACAGTAGTCATGGCTTCTTTTTTTCTTTTCTTTTTTTTGCACCATTGGAAGGATTAGCTGCATAATTCTGCTCCACAGTAGAGACAGCAGCAGAATCACATGACATCCAGAGCCATCTGTCAGTCTTGGGTTCTCTGTGCCGTGTCATGTTAGGTCACTCTGGTCACAGCTTTAGTAGTCAGTGTACAACGATGATTGCAGTGCAGAAGTGAGCGAAAATTGTTTTTATACAAGGGGGAGTCTGCACGCTCCATCCACTTACTACTACAAACGGTACCACTGGTGCAAAAGAAACTGGTATATGGCTCGAGAAGAACGGCACTGCAGCGCTTAGCAATGATGCCACGTATCAGGAACATTACAGCTCTAGCAGGTCTGTGTATTGTGTGGGTGTGTCTTTTCCCATCCAGGAGCTCAGATGCCACCCATTTCTCCTTTAGGAGCCAGTGCACAGGTGGCTTCATTCAGCAATCAGCCACCCAGCAGTATATAAGCTAGCAAAGAGCTACTCACTGAGTGATTGGAGCTTTAGTGGCGTATTCTGCTTGTGTTAACTAAGATTTGTGTTTTATTTGTGCTACTAGTCAGTATCTGCTGGTAGCAGAAGTGTAACTTTGATTTGGTTAACAATCACAATCACAAAATCACTTTTGTGATTGTGATCTGTTTGGCCTTTTCTGGTCATATCATTATTACTCTGCTCATCCCCTAGCTCTTGTTCTTGGGGAAGTAACAGGAAGGTTCCCGGTTTGAATCTGTAGGTTGGTTTTGGCCTTTCTGTGCTTAGTATTCATGTTTTCCCTGTCCCTTCATGGGTTTCCCATGAAGCCACAGTCCTAACATGTAAAGGTTAGGTCAGTTGGTGCGTCAGGTTTTTAGAACACCAAGGTATTCCCAGGCTAGCTGAGAGATATAATCTCTTCAGTGTGTCCTGGGTCTGCCCCGGGGCCTCCTCCCAGTGGGACATGCCCGGAACACCTCACCCAGGAGGTGCCCAGGAGTCATCCTTATCGGATGCCAGAACCACCTCAGCTGGCTCCTTTCGATGTGGAGGAGCAGCGGCTCTACTCTGAGCCCAGTCACCCTTCGGAGGAAGCCCATTTCCACCACTTGTATCCGCGATCTCGCTCTTTCGGTCACTACCCAAAGCTTGTGACCATAGGTGAGGGTAGGGACGCAGACTGACTGGTAAATAGAGAGGTTCGCTTTTACGCTCAGTTCTCTCTTCACCACGACGGACTGGTACAGCATTTGCATCACTGCAGCCGCAGCACCAATCCATCTGTCGATCTCCCGCTCCCTTCTTCCCTCACTCGTGATCAAGACCCCGAGATACTTAAACTCCTCCAGTTGGGGCAGGAACTCGTCCTTGACGTGGAGTGGGCACTCCACCCTTTTCCGGCTGTGGACCATGGCCTCACATTTGTATGTTACATCTGAAATATTTAAGCTGGATAAAGTTTTGAGATAGTAATCGTTCAAATGACAATTAAAGCTGGGTCTTTAGTTAGCAATTTGCAGTGACATGGTGGCCTGGAGACCATAGAAACTGAATGAGGTTTTGCAACTTCAAGTAAAATAGCTTTGCTCAACTTAGAGGAGACCAACTGAAGCAACTACCAATGAGAGTAAAAAATATCATTGACATGTGACCTGGTAGTAAAGGGGTAACTTGTGTTACCTAGGCAACTGGAGCCTGGATTATCTGTATGTGACCGGCCTTAAGCTGCAAAGCGATCTGCGACAAGTGAACAGCTTCCAGTGGGGATACAGGTGAAGGGTACCAAAATTACTTATCATGGAGACACGTGTTACTAGTGATGACTCTGATCACCAAGGAGCAAAACAAATCCTGGTTTTCCCTGCTTTTGTGACTTTACTGCCGGAACGCCCAGTGGCATCACTCGGAAGTAAAAGGATCGGATCAATTGTTTGGATGACAGATTATTCATATCCTCCATGGGGATTCTGCTTATGAGCCATGATCTTTTAACCGTACACAGCAGACCTAGTACAAACTACAACATTGTGAAATGATGGTATGTACACCCGTAGAAGCCATGAGTCTGGATGATAGCGAAAACATGTTTTATTTGCAATATTGTGGAAAAGAACTACTCTATCTACAATCCTAAACTGAAACGGTGACAACGCTGATTGGTGGAGGTTGTTGTTGTTGTTACCATGGAAATATTTTGTCTTTTGTCCCGTCTCCCTCCTCTCACCCCCAAACGGTCGTGATAGATGGCCGTCCCTGAGCCTGGTTCTTCCTGTTAAAAGGGAGTTTTTCTTTTCCATTGTCACCAAATGCTAGTTCAAAGGGGTCTTCTGATTGTTTGGGTTTTCTCTGTATTATGGTAGAGTTTTTACCTTATAAAGCACCTTCAGGCCATTGTTGTGATTTGGTGCTAAATGAATAAAACTGAATTGAACTTAAGAACATCATGTGGCGTAGTGAGTGTGAAACTGCCCAAAAAGTGATTTCAATGACTCCAGTCAAAAGTACTGAACAATATCTATAATAACTAAGGTACTTTAACACACACACACACACACACCACAAACTACAACATGTATTCAAAATTATTTATATACAACACTGTGATAATGAAACTGACTATATCTGAGAAGGACGGAAGTAGTTAGCTGTGAAAGCTGGGACTTGCAATGGATTATGGGATAAGTAGTTCCTCCACTGTTAAAAGTATTTATGTACACACTCTTATCTTCTTTTCTCCTTTTTTTCTTATTTTTTGATGCAGATCAAATCTCTTTATGGTCACGATTCACCTCTTAGCTGGTTGGCGTGGTTCAAGGCTTAAAACTCTGTAAAGGTTTTCTGAAACGTCAGAGGAGAAAATGGACCAACCAGTCAGAATGCAGGATGAAAAGAATCAAAAAGCACTGGCTGACTCAACATTGCGCAGTCTGACAGGCCTCCGGACTGATGTTGTGCAGTCTGACACAGATTGCATTAGACACATATAACTCGGTTAGATGTGCAATTATTCCTTCAAGATTTCAGTCTTCCTGTGGTGTGTATGGACCTTCAAACCAGATGTCAGGTTGTTGTATTGTGGAGCAGATAACGACCCAGTACAGGCTAACTGCTTTAAAGGTCTTGTGTGTTGTAAATAAACAATGAATGCAAGATGCGAACCACAGCTCCTGCACCTTGTACTTGAAGCACAATTATGACGACCATAAAGGTCAGTAAGTGCCCTCTAAACTGGTTCAGTCAAACGTGGTGACTCACACTGAAGGCACTCAAGCCGCCGTGTGCCAAAATAACCAAAGCACAAAGCTAGTAAAGAGGACAGGCTCAGAGAGAGTTCCCAGTCTCTTTTCTTAAAATTACAAAAAAAACCCAAAAAAAATTCCCAGCCTTGCTTGACTCTCTAATTGCAATCGAGGGTACTCTGTATTTACGCCCCCTCCCTCTCTCTGTCTTCCCCCCAGCTTGTCTTCTTCCTGGTGCAGTGAGCTATATTTAGCGTGCCTCAGCACAGACGGTGCCCGCCAGCCGGCCAAGCCGTGACGGCCTAAATCAGAGTGGAGCAGCTCGAAAAGCAGCAACAAAACCGAGCCATCCGGCGTGAGGATCCAGAGGAGGGTGTCGCTACACGCTGTTGTTACTGCTGCAGCTCTGCCATGGATACACTCATGCAAACTCTGGGAGATGCTGTAATTGCGCAGATGACATTCACTTAATAACGACCTTTCTTCAGCACAGACGCGGCAAATTATACAGGCAAAAAAATGTGAAACAGCTGTCTACACATACAGACTTTTAACGCGGCTACATGTGAAGTGCTTCCTCTCCTGGTCACACTAATCAGATATCTTATTTTCCCCAGGCTGCCCCATGCTGGCAGCTTGGACCTCCCTTGGCGTTTAGTTAATCGATCTCATCCACTTCCTAGCATCGTTTCTCCATGTGTTGGCTAATCGATAGGATAATGACCACAGTGGCGATTGTGTAAGTGTGCGTGTCTCTCTTCCCCTTTTCTCTCCCAGACTGTTTAAATCAAGAGGTTAGACAAGGCTATCTGCCTCCGGAGTACAGTGTCTAGCCAATAACTGTTCTCTAGCCGCCTGTGTGTGTGTGTGTGTGTGTGAGAAAGTGTGTGTGTAATTAGGAGAGTCTGGGTCTATGTGATGTCTCAATCGAGGGCTGCCTAAAATTGAAAGCCACCCTGTTCTCCTGTCGTAAATCGACTGTGTCAGTCTGTCATTTTCATGCCGCCCCGGCTCCCACAAGACACGGGGCTGCTCCCAGCAACGTGATGTGAGTCACTGAGTGCACTGGTCATTTGGTTTGGTTTAAATCATATTTTATGCTAAAGGAAATTGGCCAGACCCACGCTAGAGGTATTAGAGTCCATCATGTGTTTACAATCAATGGAAAGTGGCGCTGGTTGAAAAGCAAACTGTACAAAAAGAGCAGTGTCAGTGTCACCGTCTTCATGAGAGCAAGACACACATGCACTAGATGGATCTATGAACTTCACACAAGAACAGATGAATGAAAAATCACCAGAAAGCTTCATTGCTCATCACTCCATCTCATCCTTCTGTGAGCATCTCATAGGTCGCAGGGCAGAAAATGTACCAATTCATTCTTACTGCATGCCTCCGGCGTGCTGCGATCTCTTTGTGCAAGACAGCAAATTCCTTCCAACTCCAAAAGTAGCCAAGAAGCCACGACCTTTGACCTACACATTGCGAGAAGCCAAGAATATTCTTCTGGAGATCATTAAAGTCTTTTCAAACGAGAGAATCTCTTGAGGGTTTTTCCACGATGGCTGCAATTTTTCAAGCCAGCGACTTGAGCTTCTGAAATCCTTCTGCACTGTTATTATACTTGATTCCATTAAATCATCTATCCTGCAGGCAAGGCGAGCAGCTAAGAGGCGAAACGGCGCAACATGAGCCGGGATCCAGCGTCAAAGACAGCTGCGTATACACGGATAGACGAAAACTGGCAGGCTGAACCGGCAGGACAGCTCCTGTGTCACCTCATTTTATTTCTTCCAGCGACGCCAGAAAGTCTGTCAGTTATAAGGATTTAATGTTTGCACTCTGACCACAGCATCTGATTTCACCGTACTTATTTGTTAGTCATGAATCTGGCACACATGTGGATGACGGTTTGGTAAAAGTAATACTCCACCCCTCAATCGTCCTCTGAGTATCTAATGCTTGGCTCGTGGGGGCTTCAGAGGTGGGTGTGGGAAAAAAAATAAATACATTAAAAAATCTGAATGGATATGGAGGACCAACAGTGCCTGAATCAGAAAATAAAAAATACCTACGGTAGAAATGTAGAAAGAAATACAGAAACAAAGACATTTGCTACAATACACAAATGTTCTGTCTGTCCTTGAACTCCTTGTTCATGTTCAGGAGTTGAGCAACCAAACTCGGCACACCCAAATATTTTAGGCCGCTGAAGGTTCTTATCTAATCACATGCCTTGCAACCACCTAATAATTGATTAAAATGACAAACCAAACATTACTGTAGCATTGGCCAGGCCAGGTTCCCAGTGGCTCTACTCCAAGCCCCTCTCAGATGGCAGAGCTCCTCACTCTTTCTCGAAGGTAGATGCCAGCCATCCTTCGGAAAAAGCTAATTTCTTCCGCTGTCAATTTTTATCATTTTTTAAAATCAATTAAAAATTAATGGTTAGATTTTTTCCAATTTTTCATTTGATTTAAATCCTAATACTAATTGTTTTGTTCAATGATTTGTTATTCTGGCATTTTTGGGCCGCCGTAGCCTAAGAACAATCATTTCCTCAAAGCAAACTCCTTTGTTTGAAGTCAAAACGAGAACATTCAAAAGCGTTAAAACCGGTTTCAAACAGCTGCATTTTAACCTCGTCAGAACTGAGGTCTTGCATTTTTCAGTTCTCTGAGCTATTTGGGATCACTTAGACCTGATAAGTATAAGCATCATCTTTGAACAGAAAGTAATCGTTTTTTAAAAGTATGTCTTGAAATGGGGTTTATTTTACAGCAAAAGACAATAAAGTCACCACTGTACAGGTATATGGTGCCAAAAAGCCAAAATGTAAAGTACCCAGATGAGGACACACAAAATATGACAACTGTTCAGGTAAAGAACAATTTAATAGCAGAGGTAGCTGAGTTAAACACCGAAGAGTAATTCAAACACTAGTGTAAAATAGTGTTTGAATTACACATGTGACAGACATGTGCACAGCCTGTTTCGGAGTCTACAGGTTCAGTCTGTGACAGATATTTCGGGTGGAGTACTCACACCGGTTTTTGACTGAATCCTTTGAGCTGTCGCCAACAACCAGAAAACAGGTTGAAGAGATTTGTAGAAAGGTAAAAGGCAAAAAGTAATAATTTCTTTATCTCCTGGTTACATCCAGAATCAGATCTAACCCGTCCCCACCGTATTTAACAGTCTGCATAAACTCAGAAAAGGGAAAAATTAGAGTAATTAGAAGTCAGGTGAGTACAATAAGATGGCTATAGCACAATCATTGTCACCAGTGGGCCTTGACATTAAAACTCTCTTTAGGAGTGGCCCTAGCTAGGAGAGTGTGGGGCCCTGGGCAATTGCTTGAGAATTTTATGGTTTTTGTGAAGCTGTTGTGCTGCATTTTTTGCAGTGTAGCGGGGGGGGATTTATCCCATTGGGGAAGTTGCTGCTGTTTATGAGGCGGTTGCACATGGCCCGCAAAAACACCCATGTAGGAGTTTTAAGTAACATCCCTATTAAAAGATTTTAATGTTGTGGCTGATAGACTTACAGCACAAAACGTTACATTTTCCACACATGCTGCTCGGTACAAACAGAGTGAGAAGGTTTTCCTGGGAAAAACTCTTCTGGGACTCAGACAGCATCTCGTGTTCACCAAAACACGAGCATTTGGAATCAGCATGCTCCAGAACGAGCGCCTCCACATGATGCTTAACCACCTTAAAACTAATGACAATTAAGGCGCTAACCATCCATCAGGAGTGTTAATCGCTCAAAGCTTTTTATCACCCGAAGACAAATCTTTCATCCAAACACAACATTTTCCTTTTATGCTCAGCTGTAAATTTCCATACATTACACCCGTGCAGCTGACAGCGGCTAGCAGACTGCGTGGTGCTGAAAGATGAGTTGATGTGTGCGCTTATTACATTTTCACGCCTGCCCCCTTCCGTAGCTCTGCCACCGTCAATCACGCCTCCAGCAGTTACAGCAGCTATGCTATGAGTTATTTAACCAGGTGTGTGCATGTGTGCAAGAGAGTAACGTATGTAACGTATGTAACGTGAATAACATGACGCGTGCGGGGGAGGAGGGTGTAAAGTTGCAAAGATTGCATTGAATATAACACCTGCAAAACACACACACACACACACACACACACACACACACACGAGGTTATGAGATGAGTGAGAAAAGCTTAAACACACTTTAAATGGTATTAAAAGCTAAATGCTTATTAAAGGTGGCAATTTGTTCTTGTATTCTGTGAGGTTCAGTGACAGGCCTGTATAAGGCTCCAGAGACTTTCCATTATGCAGCAGCACAGTGGGAAAGCCTGAGTGGGCGTGTTGCAGCACAGGAATGTGTGGGGACAGGAAGAGATGGACAGAGACAGAGCAGCACTGCAGAGTCAGGGGGGGAGAAGAACATCCACCGTCCCGTCCCATGTGCCGCTTCGCATCCGAGTATTTTTAGCTCATCCTTGAACAATATCCGAACAAGTAGTTTGTTACACCGCCAGGCCAACATGCCGGCCTTTGCACACTACAGCTTTCTCATCACCCGAGAAATATACTGGGGGAAAAAAAAATCTTCTGTTTCATCACTCTGAAACTGTGCACCATCGTCACACATTCGCTATTTCAACACCTGCCTCAAACAAACAACACAGAGCTTCTGAACTTTGCACTCAGCCTCGGGATCACACCTTAAACTTGTTCCCTGTACGATTCTGAATTTTGAGATCTCACTTCTGGCCTTTGAAGCTCTTCATAGCCTCTGCCCTGGTGTAAGACCTCCCTGATCTTTTAGTCACATATAAGCTTGTGTCAGCATTCACAGCCCAAAAAACTAAGGAAGGAGATGCCCGAGGAAATCAGGTCTGCAGAATCAGTGGCTGCATATGTACAGCCCAAACGCTTTAGTGAGAATACCTTTCTCTGTTTCACAGGGGTGGCTTAAACCTTTTCGTAGACAAATCAGTGTCAACAAGTAAAGCTGATTACTGGCTGCTTTCTTCCTGATCTAAATGCTCAAAGTGTTCCTCTGAAGAAAGCCAGACGTTAATAAATTATTAAGAGAAAGACAATAACAGCAACTTCTGCAATGAATGGACAACGCCAAAAAGGTAAAACAGCCATTAAGGAAGATGAATTTTTCACATATTCATCACTCTATAAAAAAAATAAAAATAAACAACAATACAACAAATCATCACCATCTTATTAAATGCAACTTGTATCTCAGCGGAGAGCACTAGAGCAGTAAAGACAAGTCAGTCACTAAGAACTGGACACATCTGCTTACGCTTCTGTCATTTAAGTTTGAGAAACTTTTTCTCTGGCCATCCATCCATCACAGGGTCGCAGTGCGCCTAAAGTCTATCCCAGCAATCATGGGGAGGTACAGGGTGTCGATCTGCTGGGAGGCAACTGGACAAGGAAGGCCCCAGTGGGTCAGCGGATTCAAATCCGGGACCATCCTTCTGTGAACCACTGTGCCACTTTTTCTCTGTTTCAAGTCATTTTACATTGATTATCGCTGGGTTTGGACAAGAAAAATTGCATCTAAACATGTTATCTTGACCTCTGGACAACTGTAGAAAGATCGTTTGCTGTTAATTAGTAAACAAATACTGAACAAATTTCAATTCAGTTTCATTTACACAGCACAAAATCACAACAGTCACCTCAAGGCCCCCTATATTGTAAGATAAAGACCATATAATAATAAAGAGAAAACCACAACGATTAAACAGCACCCTTTGAGCAAGCATTTGGTGACAGTGGGAAGGACAAACTCCCTTTTAACAGGAAATAACCTCCAGTAGAACCAGGGTCAGGGAGGGGAAGTCACAACCGGATGGTGGTGATGGGAGGGAGACAACACAGAGACAACACAAAAGACACACTGTGGACGAGAGCCAGGGATTAATAATAACTAATGACTAAATGCAGAGTTGTGTATGAAGACACAAAAAGATGCTGCCTCCATGTAGTTTACCCATAAATAGAAACGACCATCAAAGGTCACAATTTGTCTTTTTATTGCAACAACAAACCAGTCCGGGCCTGTGCGAGTTGCTTCTTAACCTTTGACCAACTTTTAAAAGATAAAAAGTGTATTAATTTTTCCAAACAGCTCATGCTGCAGACATCAGTGTGTTGTAACCAGATGATCCCACTGTAGGTCCAAAAGTCAGATTCCCCTCAGGGCATGAGAGGATTTTCTTAACTTTTGAAATGAGCGACTTAAAAAAAAGAAAGAAAGAAAAAATAATCACCACAGAGAAACTCGAACCCAGTTTGAGCAGAAACGTCCTGCCGTTGCTCCGAATGCAGCGTTTAAACTGTGTAGCAGAAACTGGCAACCGTAGTGAAATCTGACATGGGACGTCCTGTCCCTGGAGAGCGCAGACACAGCTAAAGCCAACGGGACCAAAGGGTTTTTGTGGACGTTATCTCATTCATTCTCCCACTCTCACACACACACACAGCCACTGTCTGCTGATTCAGACCAGCGATTTCTCTCCGTCTTTGTGTCGTGCCGCTCCACCAGTTCTGCCACTTTTTGCTAATGCCGATGGCCCCACTGAGCATTGACACACACACGTACACACACACATGACGGTGGCATCCTGAGTGAAGTGATATACTGAGTGATAACATGAGCAGGTGGGATCCACTCTTCTGTGTAAGGCCTTTCCCAGAATGCCAGCGAACAGCTCGCTCCAGCTCTCCAATGTGGACGGACAAACGAAGTGAAACACAAGGAGCTGTTGCACCATCCTGAAGTAAAGCCGCCAAGCTGCAGAGCTGCTGCTGAGACATTTGTGTCTTTTCTTGCTTCGGTGTGTCCGAACAGCAAAATTCAACCAGAAAGTGGGTTTTTTTTGGTACATCAGTGAAAAAGAAGTTTTCAGATACGTTTAAACGTGCAAAAGGAAGGAAACCTTCTTTGTTAGTCTTCAAATCACACCAACACCAATCTGCATCAAGAAATTAATTGTAAAGCTGACTAAGACTGGTAGTTATGGTTGAACCAAAAGTGCTGCAAACAAGAACGTGATGATGTTTGGACACTCCCACAGTCCACATGTGCATCTGGAGCAGAAATATAGGGAAATACATTAACACAAATACTCTCAGCAGCCACTTTATTAGGGTCTTTATCCTTCAGAGCTGCTTTAATCCTTCATGTCAAAGATTCAACAAGGTGCTGGAAACATTCTTTAGAGATTTTGGTCGATGTTGACATGATAGCCATAAAGGGACGGACATGGACTGCAACAATAATCAGGCTGGGTGTGGTGTTTAAATGATGCTCAGGGACTCAAAGTGTGCCAAAAAATATCCCCCATACCATCACACCACCAGCAGCCTGAACTGCTGATACAAGGCAGGATGGATCCATACTTTTATGTTGTTTGCGTTAAATTCGGATGCTATCATCTGAATGTCGCAGCAGAAATCGAGACTCAGACCGGGCATCGTTTCTCCAATCTTCTGTTGTCCAGTTCTGTTGAGCCTGTGTAAAATTGTAGCCTCACTTTCCTGTTCTTCCAGGAGTGACACTCAGTGTGGTCTTGTGCTGAGGTGGCCCATGATATTTATTCATATTTACCCATCAGTGCAAGCTAATTGTTTTGGTTTTCCATTCTGCAAATTTAATGTTTTATAATCAGTGTAACTACTTAGCTGCTGCAGGCTGTGCCTGCTTTTATTTTTAATAAACAGTGGCTTTTTCCTAATAAGTTTTCCATATCAGCTCAGGTGCCAACATTTCAGTGTGGTATTTACAAAATGTTCCACCCTCAAGATATATTGACTCTTCCATTGCAGCTGGCTTGAGTTATTATTAATTGTGAAAATGTTGTAAATAAAAAAAATAAAAATTAAAAAAAGACTGTATAGCACCTTGACAAATTTGAAAAAAGAAAGAAAGGTTTGCTATAGAAGTGTGAGATGACTCTCAATTATAACCTTCACTTCATGGTGCCGTCTCAGTCAGTTCTTCTATAGGTCTTCATCACCTGATGAAGAAGAGGAGTGCTCTGCTGTGACAGATGACCCAGAGAAGAACTCATGAACCTTTGGATCATTAAAATGACAAAAAGGGGCTGACGGTGTGGAATCTGGAGTGCATTTGGAAATCGCGTCCCGTGTGTTTGGAAACTGATGCCGATCTGTGTTTCACAGTGCCTCCGTGTGTGTGTGTGTGTGTTTGTGTGTGTGTGTGTTCACAACAGCTCCTGGCCTCTGCTCTAATCTGATGATGAATTGTGTAATTATTAATAGAGACGCCTCTGCGTTTCATACGGCAACAGCTCTGCTGGTTTTAAGTTACTACATGCAGCTTTATTGAGAGAAGTGTGACTGCATATGTATGCGTGTGCAAACACCGAGGACGAGTGTGATCGAATGTGCAGGCATGCACATGTGAGTGTAGGTGTGGATCTGTGTGTGTGCGTGTGCATGTGTGTGTGCGTGTGTGACTGTGGGTAGACAGCAGACTTGGACAACATGCACAGCAAATATTTATCTAAGAACCTTCTGGACTCTCCACTACTGACAGTTGCCATCACCTCATCTCCACAAGAGGAAACGCCTCCTCTCCTTCTGCCCTAACTGCTCCCCATTATAGTTCGAAGCACCTCCTCAGCTACACTCCTCCTGAGGTGTCCCCTGCACTTGCTAAGGACTGGAGATCAAAACAGAGTTAAAAGTACTAGAACAATATTCAACAGCTGACCAGAAGCTCGAAGTGAATGTCACTCTGTGTCTGCTGGATGTGTAAATGAGCAACGGCGTGCGAACAAATTAGCCCTAAAGAAAGTTTTAAGGTGATAATATGTTTGGGCACTCGTTTTTTGGCTTGCAAGGCAGCCAAAGTAGTCGATTCATGCAAGTCGAACGCCTTTTCAGGGTAAGTACATAAACAGTATGTGGTTTCGTTTACTGGCATTTTTTTCTCCAAATTTGATTGACGGCAGAAACGAAATGACAGGACTCACGCGCTGCTCAAAATTAAACCACAAGTTCCTACAGACCACTCCAATCACACCAGCTTGGTTTGCAAAACGCTTTGCTGAGGCTCAAACATGCAAATCCACCGCACCGGTCACCTCACATGTGTGCTGTGTTTGGACGGTTGCACACAGGTTGAAACAAGAAAAGGAGAGGGGCTAAAGAGGAGTGACCGAAATGTTGACATGGATACGAGTGACACAACAACAGGAGATGACTTAAGCTCTGAATCAATGAGCTGCAATGAGCTGGAGCATGAGTATGAAATGTCTGTGTGTGTTTTGGAGAGTTGGGCAGCCATGCAGCTGTGGCGGCTGGCCTGGCCCATTATTATGGCCACTAACTGGATAAGAAACACAGTTCATAAAAAATAAATAAATAAAAATAAGAGACATGGCTGTGTTTTTACTATTTATATACAATGTACCACACAGTGCACTGCATTCGCCGACTTTTTTGCTTGTCTTTATGTCCAATTCTGAGTATGTAAATTCAACCACCACGGAGCACTGCCTCTGGGATTGATGGGATTTGGTTTGACTTCTGACAAGTATAAAAAAACAACAACAACATTACTGATATGTGCAAGAAAAACACCCGCTTGACCTCCAGCCGCCTTCCACCACCTCATTGTTTAGCATGCACTGAAATCAACACTTAAAAAGAAAAGTCCTGGTAAAGTTTGCAGTGGTCACTGGCAGACGCATGCTGGGAGTCACAGTCCGACAAATATATTGTTCTTACCTGTCAGCCGTACAAAAGACACAGTGATGCTCAATCCTCCAGGTAAGTAGATCCCAAAAGGTTGATTCTGTTCACCTGGACGAGAAACGTTTTGCCACTCATCCGAGTTCTTCAGTCTCAGCTGACTGCAGGTTTCCCCAACCTTTTAAACAGCACATTTGCACAATAACTGAAACCTTAGAAGTCACTTGGATGAGTGACGAAACGTTTCTCCCACTGAAAACGCTACGTCAAGATAAACAGAATCAACCTTTTGGGACACGGTCATTATTTAATCCTAGCTGATGCAGGGAGTAGCTTCTTATTACCATCTCTTAACCTGCTTCACAATTCCCAAGTCCAAAGTGGATTTACACTTCCCTCCCAATTGTCCCTACCACAAGCTACCAGGCTGACAGACTTTGGGTTTCCGGGATCGACGCTGTGCTGAAGGATTACCCTGATCTACGGTTGATGTGAATGTCGACCTAATAAATAACTGACGTTTTAATGATGTTGTCAGAGGGGACTGGCTACTTTGAGGTGTTGGCGACACTCGTGTGTGCCGTTTCTTTTTGAAGATCTTTATTTGATGAATAAATAGAAGACAAGTGATCTTGTTAAACAATCTAACCTCAGTGCACACCTCGTTTTTGCCACAACGAAGCAGTTCTTTCAATCAATGGAAGAAAAATAAAGCAGGTATGTTTGCTTTCACATTTCTCTGCCTTACAGCTACACTCCCTCTCCCTCACACCTGTACAAAGTAAGATTGCCGTTGATATTTAGCCCTCGTGTTATGTGAATGAGCTGCGTCATGACGCACGGCCGACCACTAGCTCTATGTGTGTGCCCCTGTCTTGTTTTGGACAGTTGGTGATGATTCACATTCAGATTCTGCCTACTCAAAAAAAAAAAGGAAAAAAGAAAAAGCCTTTGGCTTCAGCGTCATCAGCTCACAGCGGAAAGAAACTGCCTCGCGGCGAGCATACACAAGCGCCGATGACGAGTGTGCTTAACACATCAGCAGACATCGTCGACCAGCCATGTACGACGCACACGTGTAAGGGGGGGGGGGAGAACTTGCGTCATGTTTCTTTCAGCTCTCCTGGCTGACAACTGGTAATGAATACAAACAGTTTCATTAATGGTAAATGAAATTCAGCAAGAACATCAACAGTAAACACAGCGCACATCCCTTCCTCCCCACCCCCATCCGCTCCTCTCCTCAACATCCATCACTTTCCATGTGCACTTGTTTGTTCTCAGCCAGGTATGACTAATGAGTAAACAGGAGAGTTAAGCGCCTTTCATTTCCTCTACACTGCCAAATCGAGGCTTTAACTGCTCCGGTTGGGTGCTGTGACGCTCGCGGTGGGGAAGAACATTGTGTTAACAGCTCTGTGTGAGTGTGCTGTTTAATTGTAGATTCCATAGATGGTCTTTATCAGACCGACAGAAACAGTCCTCAAGACAAAAACACTCAAGTTTCACAAACCACTAAAACCCACATACACGCTTACAAGGCTTGAATCCAAACACAGTGGAGAGGTATCAGCATGTGTGGAGACGATCTGAAATCTCAAATGCCAAATACCAACTGATGCAGTGCCAGCTTGTGCCGGATGGGTGCGGTTTCCACATCATTTAAATTTGGCGCACCAAAGGGCACACGGCACAGGCCGCTTGAGTGGCAAGAAAACAAATCCAGGCAAACATCATGACTTCAGGCTGGCTAAACTCAAACGAACGTGGTGTTTTCATCACACCAACACACAATTTGGGCTTTGATGGAAGCTCGATGTGAATGATAACTGAATGCAACCAGTGATGAAGCCTTAACATATTTTATAAATCTTCTCCAATGTCATCCATCCACCTTATTCCACTCTAGAGCTCACCATTTGTATCATCTGTCACTGATTCAGTGTTATGGTGCTTTAATGCTCGCCGTTCAACCACTGTTGGGACAGCACCAAGCCACGAAACCAATGTCGCATCCGACGGTGCAAGCTGCAGTTTCTGTGTCATTTCTGAGCATCGTGCACATCTCGAGACATGAGTGTGCCGCCTTAACGTCATGCAAAGCAGCCAACATGCCGGCTATACTCGGGCCTTGAATTCCCGCTTCTAGGACACTATAAGTGTAGTTTCCTTCTTTTTAACTATCCAAGACTGTCTCCAGAGATACACCAATCAGCAACAGCATTAAAACCACAGAGATGAACCAAATACTGACCGTCTCTTTACAAATACAATGTTCTGCTGGGATTTCATGTGTCACTCTGACACGCATCACCCACTTACAGGTTGCTGCATGCACATAACTCATTGCATGTCCTGTCACATTGCAACAATCACTCGAGCATGGTCTGAGGAACACAACAAAGAGGTCAGGGGGTCGACTCAGTTCCCAAACCTCCCAGATCACAATCTGATTGAGCAGCCGTGAGATGTGCCTAAACAAGCACAGTTTGCCCAGCTGGTGGACGATGACCTCAGGGACTGACTATGGTCAGATAAGCCTGCTAAGCATGGCCATTAATGCAATAAATTTGTATTATTACTAATACAAATTAATATTATCGTTATTAAATTCATGCTAAACGTAATCTGCCTTACTATAGTACAACATCATCATCTCCACATATAACCAACACCTGCAACAAGGAAGCGTCTGGGTGCGTGGGTAAATTAGAGGTCAGCGTAACCGTGTAGCTGCTGTGATGATGGTATCAGTGACTGCAGACCTCACAGGGCGACAACAGAAAGAATCCTTGGAGGCCACACCCTGCAAATCATGGGACCCAAAGGATCCACTCCCACTCCCAAGTTAAAATGTCCCAAAAGGTCAGAGCTGCTCTGGCAAGAAGGATTTACATTGTACAATGCACATGTTTTTAATGCTTTGTATTTGGCATTGAGACATCTTCTAATAAAATACTAATATTTTAACACCAATTATTAAAAAAAAAGAAAAAAAAAGATGAAAAGCACATAAATATTATTTTAGTTAAGTTGACAACTGACAGTTCACTAAACCTGCCTAATCACCACTGTGACAAGTCACAGCCGGCTTGTCAAGCTTTAGATTCAGCTGCATACCACTAAAGCACGTATGACTCTCTAGTAATAGTACCCCTTGGCCTCTGAGGAACTCGGAGGCTTTTGTTTTCACGATCCACTGTGCAGTGATTGGAATGCACACGCGTTTATCAATGCTTCAGCCTCTTAACATCCTTTTTAACGGGTTGCTGACAGTAAGGTAGGGTAAAGATGTGTTTTACCACATGCTAAACAAGGACATTTTCAAAGTTACAAGACAAAAGACCCAGAACCTCTAATACATCCTGAACATATGTTAATTAATCAGCTTTTGATTGAGTGAGTTGAGGGTTCAGGTTCACAACAAGGCAAAACTTGACTTCAAATGGAAAGAATAAACTTAACTACAGTCAGAAAACCCATATGCTTAACTGCCTCTATAAAAACACACACACACACACACACACGTTCTGTTCCCAGCAGTAATTTGGGCAATTTAATGAAAAAAAAACCTGCATAGCACAGGAAGCTGTTAGTTCTACCACCGAGTCCCGGTTATGGTGCTGACGATGAGGTGACGTCGAGGTGAGGCTGCTCTCTAAAGGTTAACGACTGCTCTCAAGCCAATAATGGCAGCGATAAGCAAACAAATCTGCTCCTTCACTCGGTCTGGACCGAGGAGTTACATAAGGCAGGTCGAAGTACTGTTTGTTCCTCCTTGCTGTTACCATAAAGAAAACTTTAAAGGTCTCAGGAAAGCGTTCAGCTCGGGGGCCTGCGTGTGGAGTTTACTTCATCTTCCTATGTAGGCACAGTCGAGAGTTGGAGGAAGTGTATGTTTGTGTGTTTAAGGGGAACAGCTGGGGGGTACGGCCATATGTTAACACTGGGAAATATCGTTTCTCTGAGGTGACATCCGAGACCGAGCCCTTTGGCAGCTTGGTTTCCTGAGCTTACTGAACAGAGTTTGTTGAACTCGATTACGCAATTCAAGCCTATAGGCTCCCCTATAGGCAGTCAGGGTTGAGCAACCCATATGATGTTGAAAGGCTGGCTTAACTCATACCGAGATCCTCGATTCATTGTTTGCACTTCACAGTTCTGTGTGGCAAGTATAAGAAGCTCCAGCTACCAACAATAAACTACATTTTCACTTTTTTAACTTATAATTTCCTTCCCTTTTTATATGGTTTTATAAATAATTAGATGCCTCCTACTGTTTTTATGGTTCTCAAGCACATCAATAGTGTGCCCGTGAGTTTTTTCCCCCCACTCTTCTTTGTGCAATGCAACAAACTGCAGCACTACACATAATACCAGTTTCCTCTCAAAGAAAACACGGTTTGCTAACTTTAGGGAAAAAGGAAGCAACTGCATTTGGGTTTCCGGTGTTTGCCATCATAAACTAGAAACGTCTCGCACTCGGACGCTAAACTGTGATCAGCTCCTCGCAAATTTCTGCTTTTTGCTTGATGCAAAAGACAGCTGTTTCAAGACCTCGTGCTCTCTTATTGTTTTGCTCACCCTTATTAGTGGTTGAAACATATTTCTCCTGTCCACTTTACACCCTCTGAGACACCTAAATTTACCTTGTGACAGATGATTTTATGGGCTGATTTTACAAAGGTCATATACTGTCTCCATTGTGCTTCACGTAAGATGACTTTAAAGTGAGGATTTGGATTCTTTTTGCAAGATCTACTCAAGCAGCAACCAAGAAAACACAAACTGATTCAAAGACTTCCAATATGAAGCCTTCAGTGTAGGATTTTAGCTCTTTGATTGTGGTTTATTGAAACTAGACATAATATGATGATATTTCCTGATCAGTTGGAAGTGGTTGCTAAAATTTGCTCACTGTTGCTAGGGGAAATTGATCACAAAGGGGTATACGGTACTGCACTGAAAACCTCCTTCCAGTTGTTTAGGACTGCTGTTGTTGGTCGTTAGCAGATCGCCACGGTCACGGGTAGTTTGGATAGAAGCAGTTGTGGAACTGTGAAAAGTGCAGCACAAACTGGAAATTGAGACTCTTTGCCTTTTGAAATGTGTTGGTTGCCGTGGCGAGCCATAACTTATACAATGAAGGTGACGGTTCACCATTTCTGACTTTTTCCTGTCTTTCAATTATCACTCTGGTTGGTTAGCAAGTAGTTGCAGACGAGTTTGCATCTTCAATGCAAAGTATGGGTAACCATGGCAACTTGTTTGCCATCAAAGCAATCCCAAGGAGGTATTCAGTGCAGCACCTTCTTTGCAACCAACTTCACCTGGAAGGAGCCAGCAAACTCAAGAAACCACTTGCCAACACATTTTTGGGACACACATATTTCCCTAGTGACCAGTGGTTGACAAACAGTTGCCAACCAGTCTGTAGGCAAGTGAGACTGAGGCTTTATGATAGCAAGTTGTCAATCAGAACAGGTGACCCTTAAAGCATGGCCTGCTTTCCCTTCTTTTGACTCAGGACCATGAGTTACACAATGAATTTTGTATTTAATAATACTTGAAACTAGTGGTTGAGACCATAAATTAATTAGGAAGGTATTTACTGAGGTCATGATAGAAGTGAGAAATTGGGCTGTTTTCCTAGAGATTTCTATACAATCTGATTGTCTTTAGAACCAGAGCAGTTCCCCCCTACTGGCCATTAGCGGCATGTTTCACTTTTCAGAGCTCACTCCTGGCAAGACTATAAAAACTAAATGAATTTAAAAGAAAAATATGGGAGAGAAAACCTGAAGCCTCTTTTAAAGCCTCATATTTCGAAAAACCAGTGGGGTTTTTTTTTGGGGGGGGGGGTTCAACGTACTTTATTTTAAGGCACTACTTAGATTGTCTTTATCTGCAGTGGTCACTCGGCTGATTCTGCAGTGATTGTGCCCAACTCTATAAAAGCTGCTTAAACTGCATGGTTTAATGTACACCTGCAAATTTCCACTCTTTTATAGACTTTAGAAGAACTTCACTGCAAGTATTTTGCAGGGTTAGTTCTCAAATGTTCACATTTGACTTGCTGACAGATGAAACTTGACATGTGGCATGGGCAGGTGCACTTGGTCATAGTGCAACTGTGCAGAGACCGTGAACAATATACCATTAATACCACAACGATACCACAAACAATACAAGCGCGTAGCAAATTCAAGTGGTAGGGCGAAGTGCCATTTGAAGGTAGATGTCTGGCACTCTGAGATTGTATTAACTGCACTGTCCAGACAGATTTACAGTCACTTAGTGGAAAACGGCTCAGTTGGGTCCAATTCAAACATCCTAGTCAAAGCCCAAGCAAGTGAGGGAGTAAAAAAAAGACTTTAAATTGGTCTCCTCTGAGAATAACTTGACCTTCTCTGCATGAGACTATACTCTCTCCGTTTTCACCGGGAGCACTTCAGCTGACCTGCCATGCACTTTAACCTCCTCTCATCCCCCTGAACCTTCATCCCCTAATCTGTCCAGACCTCAGTACAGCTCGACTCACAACAAACACACAAACATGCACTGAAATTGCACACGGCGACGTAAATAAACAGTAATACATCCAGACAGGAGTACAACCATGGTCTCCATGTGAGAAGTGGCTCGTTAGTAGAGGGTAATCAGCTTAGTGCTCTCCAGCGCCCACCGGCACTAAGCTCTTTACAGACAAACCCAGTTAGAGAAGTAGCAGCTGAGCAACGCCGTGGCCCCGAGTCCAACAAAACACACACACACACACACAGTCAGACATATACAGATCATAGAGGCGACACGGGGAGATACATTGTGGAGGTGTTGACATCAACACAATTACCTGTGCTAGAAGAGAGATGTGTACGCGGAGGGGAGAAAAGACATTTATATGGCAGAGCAGACAGACGGAGAAAATAAGAGAGACAGGGAAACACAGAGAGAGTGAGAAGAACGCCGAAAATGCCACACAAAAACTCAAATAAAGCACCAGGGGAAGCTTTCCTGGGAGAGTGTATTAGGAGGGAGGGGGACAAACAAGAATGAGTGTGTGTGAATGGAGGAAACACTCCCTCCTTCTCCTCCTCCTCCTCTTCTGCACTCAGTAACCCCAGTGGGTTGGTGGGTGGCAGCTCCGTTCTTTTAGGCAGCGCCCGACGCGCTCCGAGCCCAGCATACATCCCATACCACAGCGCACAATCGGCGCTCTGTAGCCAGGATCATGCTCATACACGGAGCTGGCACGCTGCCCAGAAAACACGCAAACACACACACACACACACACACACACATATATATACAGGAGCTGCAGAGTGAGGGAAGCTCAATGCAACCTCAAAATAATCACAGGACTAATGTATAATTTTTGGCTATGAGATCAAAAACAGCAAAAACCGCTTCAGGCAAATTTCCAGAGCTTTATGTCCTGTCACTTTTTTAATTTTAACTTAAAACCACGTGTTTTGCAATGAAAGGATGGCCGTCTTCAGACTGATGCAGCTCAACAACTGCCGGACAGAAATACACATACATTAAAAAAAAAAAAAAAAAAGCTTAAAAGTATTCCTGAACCCAGCAGAGCATTAGTAGTAATTAATAGTGCAAAAATTGCCATCATTGTAATGAAGGGAGACTCAATTTTTGTACGTGGCTATAAACATGGTAATTTCCCCGCTGAAGACTTTAAACAGACGCGTCTGAGGGGGGATTGATGCACTTTTGGCGCCAGCCTCAAGTGGCCACTTTACAGTTTAGGGAACTTCTCTGCTGGCTTCATTTATCAGCCCGGGAGGTTTCTGATGATGCACACACATAATATGCAACATTCAAACACAGTCCTCACATTAAGTTAAAGGCAACTTAAAAAAAAAAAAAAAGAGAAAGATAGTTGGACAAGAT